>VMDO01020221.1:0-38002 GCA_007922755.1 Pedetes capensis | reverse complement strand
AGTCATAGCTGGGGATAATTGCCTAGGAAAAGATAAATGGAGATTATACTCACAAGTGTTTTACTTTTTCAAAGAAGATAGCTCCTTATTTTCCAAATACGTTGCATTTTCTTCCATAGAATTTTGCTATGTAACAGACTATATATATAATAAAATGGTTTTTAGTTTCTCTCATTCTGTCTCTCATCTCCACCCCCTTTTTCTTCCCTTAAATCATCTTGCCAAGACTTACATTCCAAAGCACATATTTTATGTTATTGTAAGTGGCATCATCCCTAAAGGCCGAATTTATAAATATAGCATTTGAGATTAGCCATATTTTGTCTTTAAAATATCATTTTCCTATGTGTTTAACTCTTAATCTGTCTCCTTATGTTCCAACTTAAATCTCCCTTCTTTCAGAAGACTTCCTCAGTAACTTCATCCTGAATGGTTTTGTTTCTTTGAGTGTTACAACACTGTGTGTGTGTGTATACACGTGTAGACAACTGTTGTGGTGTTTATAGTCCATCCTTTGTTAATGGCCCCAACAGCAACCATAAGCACGGTACAATAGAAATTAATATTTATTGATCACTGACTTTATGCCAGACCTATGACAAATATTGTCTATGCATCATTACTTTTCTTATTTCCATCAAATATAGGGCACCAAGTATTAAAGTCATGAAGTATTTTGGTCCCTTGTACACAACTAGGATAAACAGTAGTTATGATTCAATTATGAGTCGTTTCTTAATTTGGAATCATCAATGTTAATGGCCATGACATTGACATGTATCTATTAATGCACATTGGATATACAAGTGAAACTTTCAAAAACATAAGTGCTTAGGTATAGCCTAAATTAGAGAAGCTCAATCTCCAGAAATAAGGCAAAGGCAAGAATATGTATTTTTGAAAGGTTTTGTATTAATCAGCTTTCCCTTGCTATAACAAATACCTGAGATAAATCCATTTAAGAAGTGGTAATGTGGGCCGGGCATGGTGGCGCACGCCTGTAATCCCAGCGGCTCGGGAGGCGGAGGCAGGAGGATCGCAGGTTCGAGACCAGAGGCAGTCTGCGTAATTTAGCAAGACCCTGTCTCAAAAAGTAAAAAAAAAAACGGGCTGAGGTGCAGCTCAGTGGTCCAGCACTTGCAGAGCATGCAGGCGCAAGGCCCTGGGTTCAACCCCCAGTACCGCAAAAACAAAAAACAAAAAACAAAAAACAAGAAGTGGAAATGTGGACTTGGGTTAGAGGTTTCAGTCTATGGTTAGTTGGCCCTGCTGCTTTGGGCCTATGGTGAGGCAGCAGATCATGATGGAGAGAGATATAGTGGTGCAACATGCTCACTTCCTGGTATCCAGGAACCAAAGAGAAAGGATCAGGAGCGGCCAGAGTACCAGAGTTCTCTTCAAGGGAATGCCTAACCTCCTTCTACAAGGCCCCACCTCCTATGTTGTTGTTGTGAGGTGCTGTGGAGTCAGTATTTGACTCATAGAGACCCTGTGTACAACAGGTGAAACACTATTGTCAGTGCTTCTCTGCTGTTCATAGGGTTTTCAATGGTGGATTGATTTTTGGAAGTGGGTTGCCAGGTCCCTCTCCCAAGACTTCTGTATCTGGTGTTCCCAAGGGTTCTCCCATGCAAGTACTAACCAGGCCGGACCCTGCTTAGCTTCCCAGATCTGACAGGATGGGATGCCACAGGGCTACAGCTGCAGGCTTTACCTCCTATAGGCTCCACTATTTTTCAAAAGCACATGTGCTGAGGACCAAGCTTTCATGGGCCTTTGAAGGATACTTATCTAAACCATAGCAGGTTCACAATTCATTCTGATGTCCAGACTATACAGGTCTATACAGGTCACCTCCTCTCTACCATCCCAGCTATTCTCACTATGCTGTAGTGAGTTGCATTTTATACTCTACTTGGGAACTCCTAATAAGATCTAGACGACCATACTTATCATCTTTTTCACATCTCCCCATTCACTCTACACCTGAGGCTTAGCACATAAAACGGTTACAACAAGGCCCGCTATATAAAATTTTATGCAAATTCATAAAATAGTCTATTTCTCTTATGGCCTCAATAATGGTAAAGTCATCAGTGAAGACCTTCCAAGGAGAAGTTGTTTACCCTAGACCTGGCTCCTTAATACTGTTGAGTTAGGGAAGGCTTTTCTTCAGACACAATTCTTACTGCAATTAACCAGACTTTTCCTACTTAAGGACTTAATGGGAAGAAATTGAGCATACAAAACCACTTTGAAGGACTTGGTGCTATTTCTGAACCATATATTTAACAAGAGCTAAATGTGGAAATAAAAACTGCTTGATTTATTGTTGTAATTCTCTTTACTTTTTCCCGAGTTCTTTTCTTTTTCATGACTAGGAAACAAAAGGTAACAAAACTAAACTAAAAATGGGAAAAAAAATAAATAAATAAACCTATCCAAAAGATTTCTATTGAAGTAATAATGTTTCTAAAATGTCCAAAAGATACCAGAGGGAGAGAAATTTGCAAACTCTTCAAAACAGCTAATTGCAGGCAGTTGACATTCCAAAATACTTCAATAGTGGCACATTAAGCAGTGAAAAGCTTGAGGCTATTTCAAGGTTAAAATAGATTAGGGTGCTCTTTTATTTAAATAGTTATATTTTGCATCATCAGTAAATTCTGAGGAAGTTTTTTTTTCTATTTTATTACCTATATAATTCACTGAACTTAAATGCTGAAGGTGTACAAGATCGAAGACAGAATAAGTGGAAAAAAGAGTCAACATAGAATAACAATTCTAAGAAAAACAAGACCACACTATTTTGGGCTATGCTATTCGTTACCCCTGAACTTGGAAAAGAAAGCAGCAGATTGATATTGTATTAAGATCATTGCTAATTGAACTTGCATACATTTATTGCATCAAGCTAAATTCTATGTCCTAAGTTTTGCACTACTTATTATTACTTTGAGAAATTTTTGAAATTATTATTTCACAAGCTTGGAGAAAAAAATATTTCCTATTTTAAAAATGGCAAGGTGTGGCTTATATAGTTTTACTTTCTTTGCTACATTTAGTGGTTTTTGCTTATTCGTTTTAATGAGAACATATAAGACTAACAAATGACTAGGCAGTGTCACAAAAAAGAAAAATGGCACCTGAATATCTACACCCAAGAGAAAGATTTTTAGGGGACAGAAAGGGATCACTGAAAAGACTGTGAAGAACAAACCAGCAAGGATGGGGACAAATCTAATTGGAAGTCTAAAATAAACTTGAAAAAGAAAAGTGTGAGATACAGCATGATAAATAGAGGCCACGTGCCTTCCTATCATAAAGGGCACCAGGTATGTTAAGAAGGATAATAGTGTAAAAGCTTCATAGTAATATATAATGGAAGACTGGAAAGAATTGGAAATAATATTTAAGACCTCTTACTATACACTTTTGATCAAATCATAGATAACAGGTAGATACTGAGAATGTAGCAGAGTGAAAAATAACCCTAGAGATTTTATAATCTCAGATAATCACAAGACTTAGTTGAATGGAGCTCATTATTTTTGAAAATGATCATATAATGTTTTTCTCAATTCAAAATAAAAAATATACATATCTGTATTACCAGCAACTTGGGAGGCTGAGCAAGAGGACTGATTGAGCCCAGGAGTCTGAGGCCAGATAGGAGACCCTATCTTAAAAATATTTTTTTTAATGAATTAAAAAAAAAACAACTTTCTATTAAGGAAGATAAAGAAGAAAGATCAATTGAAGTTACAATGCACTGGCTTAAAGTAAAATACCTTCCAAAATATGATAGAATTCACTAGGAAAAATAAGAACAAAAGGAGCAACATCATGTGTTGGGTACAGACTCCTAGTAAGACAGAATATTTCTTTGCTGTTTTCCAGATATAGAAGTCATTATACTGACAAAGACTTAAGACTTAGTGACTTAGGAGGAAGGTGTAACTTCATCAATCATTGGTTAAAGTGATTCTCTGCTAAAAAGAACTGTTCAGTTAATTCTTGGATTGACTTGGAGTCTATTAGAAAATTAGTATAAACTTTGAGATCAGAACAGCCTGGTGTCAACCTGGTGTAGTATGAATAAATTGTACCTGCCTGAAATGGCTGTGCCTTGTGTGACCAGACTAGTTGGCAATCACTAGAGGACATTAGCATACAGATCACCCTGAAGACATTCCTAGTCCAAGACCCATGAAGCCTGCCCACAGCCTGCTGTGGAGGGGCACTCTGCTCTCATGAAAAACAGGTGTAAGTAGCAGAAACCTCTAGCACACAAGGAGAACATGATCCCTAGAGAATCTTCCATGATGTTTGCAGACAGTGACACACAGCTATGTAATGTCAATCCTGGCTAAGACGGTAGTGCAAATTAACAAAAAGATGATTTGTCAACATTTAGAAAGGCAAGTGGTAGTCACCAGATTCCAGTGTGGTTTATTACTGAGGAAGTTGTAAGAAATCTCTACAATTATCTATTTTTTAAATTGATCTCCCCCCCACCAATGTTTCTAGATGATCATTTCTCAAACTCTGTTCTGCAAATGTCAGATGACAATAAAGATGAAAAACATGGAAGGGTGTAGATACCAAGGTCAGTTAAGTTTAGAAATTCTCTTAACCAAATGAAACAGTTCTATTCAGGATCTCTTAAGGTTGTTCCTACACTAATGGATAGTGAATCTCTGGGACAGGTTAAGGTCTGAAAGATTGCCCAAACATTTATTTTTGTGTAACTTTTTTAAATTGAGTATTTTATGTTCTACTGTTATGAGGCTCCTTCATCCGAACTGGCTATTTTGTGTCTAAAATAGAGTAAAAAGCATTGTGGTGGTGAATCTCTGTAATATAAAAGAAAAATACTGAAGAAAATCAAGTCAAAGGCAAGCTATAACTACCCAGATAGAAATGATAGTTCCAGTTTTTACTAAGCAAATGTGCAGTAGAGTCACTTAAATAAACTAAAGGTTTGCTCTTGTAAACAACCAAAGACAGGGAGAGAAAAACATTAAATATTTCAGATGCTCCCACTTTCTCATGTCTGAGGATGAGTGTTTTGTGTGGGTGCTGCCAGACCTGCAAGGACTTAGGGAGACATGAACCTGATATTCTCTCCAGAGGCTTCTGATAGCAAGTAACTCTGTTGCCAGTCAAGTTTGTCCTATACTAAATTTGACTTCAGAGCATCAAATCACCCTATTTTTCATATAACATTCTTGAAATAAAATCACTGACATCTACTTGGTACTTATCTGGTTAAACAGGTCAGTTTCAGAACTGAGGGGGAAAACCCAACTGTGTTAGGCCAATTGAGAGATACATCCATCTCCAACTTTGCCTTTCCTACAGTGTTCTCAAAGGAAATTTTGAGGATGTGACATTTCTCCTTTATGGGCTGACTCCTAAATCTAATCATCATAATCACTTTATAAGTCTATAAGAACCCAGAAGCTTAGAAGAGAGGAAGTAGCGGTAGGGTCAAGGTGGGCAGAGGGGCTGAGTGGTAAGCTATGTTAATTAATACAGCTTTGATCATCATCAACATGGATGCCAGATGTTTAACAGAAGAGTAAGATCACTGAGTCATTTAAAATTAAAAATGTAAAAATAAGGCAAAATCTGATAATATAATGTACAACAAATAACGCATAGTAAGTCAGGAAGAGAATGGTAGGAAAAGGTCACTAAAAGCCAAAAGAAAGTTTTTAACTCACTCTTTTATCTCACTCTTTGTCCAATGTATCCGAGGTGCTGCCCTCACAGTAATTTCAATTAATGCACAAATGCTTAGACATTCTGTCTAGACTTTCTGATGCCATAAGACTTTGGCCTCAATAAAGCATAGAGAAATGATTATTTAACAAGGCTTGCTTTCAAATTAGTTGATAGATACACTTAATCAAAATTTTAAATTCATTAAAGAATCATTTGCTAATAAGGGAGTCAATTAGTCAACAAAACTGAGCAAAAGCAAGAAAAAATTAAGTAAAGAAACAAGCTACTTTAACATCAAATATAGGACTGGGCATTTTGATCAAGATATAAGAGGAGCATTTTCTAGAAGGCAGAGGGCATTCCCATTGGAATGAAAAATTCTGTTAAAAGTATTTTCATTTGTAAAGGGAATTAATCAAACTTGAGGTCTTAATTTAGAAGTCAATTATAGGTAATGATCAGAAAGTGTCACTCATGGGTCCTAAGTGCATCATACACTATGACAAATGGTGTAATAAGTAGTAGTATAAAAAATACATTATGTGCCATTATAGTTAAGATTTGGAAACAAAACCAAAATTATTTCCTCTCTCTCTCCCTCTTTTCCTCATTCCTTGCTTATTTTCTTCCTTCTTTTCTCCCTTAGTTTAAGAAGTATAAGATGTCAACAAAGCATCTATATGAATCCAACATTATCCTTCCTGTCATTAAATGTGGAGGCAAAAGAGATGCTAAGTTGACTTAGGCATAATTACCATATTCTCAAAAAAATCATGCTCAGATAATAGCAATAATGTGATTGTATACCGTAAGTACAAAATGGTACTTGACATTGTAGAAGAACAGAAAAACAATGTCATGATCACACAGAAGAAACAAATGTTACCTCCACTTTGATAGTTCAACTTTAAAGAGTCCTAAAGTCCATGCATTTGAGGGCCTAATTCAACAATAAAATAGACTGAGTCTCCAAAAGTTTAAACAACTTACTCAGTACTCTGGAAAAAGACAAGAAACACAACAACAACAACAAAAATAGAGCTGAGAGAGATCAGAATTCTGGAAGTTTAAGTACTCATACCCTTTCACACCACTTGTCAAGACTTAAAGAATTGGTTGGATTGTGACTTGCAGAGATATAGGAATGGGAATGGAACAAGCAAACAGGAGTCAGAGGACTTGGGGCTCCCTGTGACAACAGTGACAAGCTCACTGTAGCTGGAACTTGGCTGGTCCTGAAGAGCACTAGTTGAAAGGTTAGGGACCAGAGTAAGGTCTTGCCTCCTTCCATGTTATGGTTCTTCAATTCCCCTTCACATGAAAGCTACCTTCTACTCTTTAGGGAAATATGAGTCACAGACCTTTGAGTTGTTGCAGGAAGCAAGGCCCACCAGAGAGAAAGAATCACCCAAACACTAGCGTTAATTAGAGGAAGAGGCTACATTGCCTGCAGAGCAACAGCTGTATTTTTATTGCTGAAAGGCTGTGTTCCCCCAGTTACTCTTTCCTGTCCCGTATATAGGACTTAGATAGTAGACAAAGGGATCTGTGTGTTTCTCTCTCATTGGTTACTTTAAACGGTCTGCAGGTGTTACCTAGCAATCCAAGCAGAAAGAAAGAATCCTTGACCACAAATCTTTGAAAGCACAACTTTCAGATACCAGGGGCTATGTCCATATGGGAAGGAATTTGCTGCAGCACCTCATGTTCAGAGAGAGGAGCTCTTGGTGTTCCCTAGGTAAGGAAGTGCAATCCTATTCCTTGATTAGGGGAATGGGGAATGTAAACTCCGGAGTCTTAAAGTAGCCAGGGTTTGGTGTGGTTTAATTAGACTTTTTTCTTTCTCGTATTATATTAGGCTTTGCTTCCTCATACCACAGAGTGACATGAGTAAAACGGGTTTGCAACGTCACAAGTATGACATAGAAGACTGGCAGGGCTAACTACTATGGTACCAGTTGAGGTGAGGCCCTAAATTAAGTTATAGTCTTTGAGGATGGGAGGGACAATTGTGACCAAAATAAAAATTAACTCAAAGACTTGGGCAATGAAACAGTTCTGAGAGACAAGGAAAAGACACAAGTGGAAAAACAACTGCAAGGTTTCCAGTTTCATTGTCTGGGAGGATCATTTTCAACAATTTATCTTTTGTAGGTGTCATTTAAAAATTACTGCCAGATGCAATGGTACATGCCTGTAATCCCAGCAACTCAGGAGGCAGAGGCAAGAGGACACCAAGTTCAAGGCCAGAGGCAGCCTGTGTAATTTATCAAAACCCTGTGTCAACATAAAGTAAACAAAGGGGATTGAGAGTGCAGCTCAGTAATATAGCCCTTGAAAATTATGTGAAGCCCTGGATTCAGCATCGTCAGTAACACACACACAAACACACCCTAATATATACCAATTCTTTAAAAGGAAAAATTATTTTTCTTTCTTTCTTTCTTTCTTTTTTTTTTTTTGTCTTCTTGGTTTGTTTGATTTTTTATACTGGGGGTTGAACACAGGGTCTTGCGCTTGCATGCTTTGGAAGTGTTGTACCACTGAGCTGCACCCCAGCCCATTTTTTTACTTTTTGAGACAAGGTCTCGCTAAATTACACAGACTGCCTCTGGTCTCGAACTTGTGATCCTCCTGCCTCTGCCTCCTGAGTCAGTGGGATTATAGGCGTGTGCCACCACACTTAGCTGTTTTCTTGTTGTTGTTTGTTTGTTTTTAATCATGCTGCAGATCTATGCAAGTACTCTACCTATGAGCTATATTCCCAGCTGAGTAGACTGATTTTTCCAGATAAATTTAGCAGATCAACGGCGATCATTTTTCACTTCTGCAGATAAATTTAGTAGATCAACTGTATGTATTTTTCTCCTCTGGAAGGATAAAGATTAAAGGATGAATTTGCCAAGTCATAAGATAAAGTATCACATTTCAGGATTTTTTTTTCCTCTAACCTATAAACATGAATGCATCTTTCTTCCAAGTTTCTATATTACGTGGTATCATCTTAGGCCAATGTCAAAATCAGAAATCACACAGAACTATTGTATCTAGTGATGCAGGTATAAGCTCTTTGAACTCCAAACCACACATGAATGTGCACACACACATAGGTTAGCCAAAAATGTAGTTAATGGTTCAATTTTTAGTGGCTTTCAGGTAACTCCTCTGACAGAGGTTTTTTTGTTTTGCTTTGTTTTTCTGTTTTTTACTATTGATGATGTTTGTTGATAAAAAGTAAAATTTCAAGCTGATTCAAGCTGTTTTCCATCATTAAATTGTTTTCATATTTGTTCTATGGACTGTGTGTGAAGCACCAAATTAAGAAGTGATACAATAATCTCTTCCACATTATCAGCAAAGTCTAATATTGTTTCATAGTACAACCGCATCAGGCAGCATTAGAAAATAAATGAATGACTCAGAATGTGAAATCCTTAGAGATTATCAAATCAGGGCAACTGTAGACAACCTCACTGTGCAAAGTTGATGGATGTAAGACTATGTCACTTGAATATAGCAAGACTGTGGCCAGCAGCTGCTGGCTGCACTGCAGAGTTCTCTTGAGCTGAATATATGAAAGTTATTTCCATTCAAGTTCTTGAGAGTTTAAACACATGTTCCAAAAACAAAAACTGAAAACATCAATTTAGAACCAAGTAGAGTACACACTTTTCTTGGTTTCCCTCTATTTTTCTCCTCTTCCATTGTCTTTTATGGAGTTTGGGTCTCCATATCTTTCTCTCTTCCAAAGAAATGGCTCACTCATGTTTTCAGCATTGTACTGGGATATCTCAAGTATTTCATCAATACTATATTTTTCATTATAAATCTATGTTAGTTGTTATTACCATACTCTTTTATTGGAAAATTAATTGTGGTTTTGAGTATGTACCAAAAACAGCTGAATGCCTATCAAAAATTCAAATTCCCACTCCATAGCATAAAGTTGGCCTGGAAGAACCTAACCAGTCAACAATTACATTTCCCAGCAGCCTCTGCACCTAGGTAAGGTGGTGTGAGGAGTTATTATGCATAGAAGGTGGAGCTAGAGTTCTTAAGAGGGTGAACTCCCAGCTCCCACCTCCTCTCCAATTTACCAACCAAATACAGCTGACTCTGAGGCTATAGAGGGACTGCAGAACCACAAGACCCAAGAAACAAAGATCAAGGACTACTCACCAAAGGCTCTGATATTAAACAACAGCTGGAAGTAAAAATGTGCTGTATTAAGCCACTGAACTTTAGGATATGTTACAAAAAGCATTACCTTAAATAATGCAGGGCTTAAATAAAATTTCCAAGGTCAATCACCATGCAAACATGAGAGTTGAGACTGAAACATAGCATATCTGATTCTAAAACACTGAATTTTAAGTATGTCTCCATCAAGTAAAGCTTGCTAAATCACTGTGACGTCACTTTCAGCCCTAATATATCTTAGCAGTTTCTTTTTGCTTGCATAATAAAGGTACGACTATCATATTTTCCCCAGTTTTATCTGATCCTGATTTTCAAGAATTATTTTCTGATACGCTTTCATTTCCCACTGTGGATTCAAATAATTCTACACCCTTCATCAGCTGTAAATGTTGTATTGCTCTACCACTAAGATTTTCATGTGACTTCTAGGACCTAGAATGTCTCTATCCCCACATTTGATACTAGCTTACTTTAAAGCTATTCACCCTTCAAAGCAGAGATTAAATGCCACAGTATCAATGTTAATTTCCTGCTTGCCTCAATAAAAAAAAATATTTTTCTTGTTCTAGTCATTCAACAGAAATTCACCAATTCAAACATCAAAAGAAAAAAAAATCCTATTCTAATGTGCTTGCATTTTACAAGAAACAAAGCAAAACAAATAATGGTCTCAATGCAATTAGTCCAAAGACCACGCAAAAAAGCAGAGGCAGCTAAGATAATGTATTAAAGAGGAAAGTGTCTCCTCTGGAGGAGGCGGCCAGGCTTCCAGGAGGTAGTAAATTTGAGCTGTGTTCTGAAGGATGGGCAGAAGTAACCTGGTGAATAATGGAGGATGTGGAAGGGTAGAGAGGGAATTTTAGGCAGAAGGAATTAGATATGTTTGAACCATAAGTAGTGAGCATCATGGTATATGTGATAAAGAGAAAAGAGCCGAATAGGTGAGACCCAAATACATATCACTGAGAGGGGCTTAAGAAACAGTACCAAGCCAGGCGGGGCCAGGTAACTTAAGAGTCTCGTGAATATGGGAAGGATTCTGGTCTTCTTCCCAAGAAAAATGGTAAATTATTGGACAAGTTAAGAAAACGTAACACATAAAACACATTTTATACAACTATTACATCCAGCATATGTAGGTTCTGTGAGAGCAGGAGAGGAGTGAGGAAAGCAGCTGGCAGCTGGTGCTGGGGTTTGTGAGATCTGGACCAAGGGAAGAGCAGCAGGGATGGGAAGACGCAGTTCAAGAGCACTACAAGCAGTAAGGGCAA
Source organism: Pedetes capensis (assembly GCA_007922755.1). Lineage (NCBI taxonomy): Eukaryota > Metazoa > Chordata > Mammalia > Rodentia > Pedetidae > Pedetes > Pedetes capensis. The sequence goes on along the minus strand of VMDO01020221.1, from coordinate 26,801 downwards.
AACAGCGTGGTGATTAATTTGAATGCACCTGACTCCATTCTTAAGGTGCTCAGTCACATCTTGAGGGGCACAGTGATTTAGATTTGAGCTACAAAATGAAGCCAAGTGCCAGCATTCGAATACTAGCCCTATTACTTCCCAGTTCAGTGAACTGTGACAAGGTCCTGAATCTCAGTGTCCTTAGCTAGAAGGTGGGATAATTGATATGTAAATAGCTATCTACCTTGTAAGACTGTTCTGAAGATAATTATATGTGTGTGAATATAAATGTATACATATATACATACACACATATATAATGAATATGTGTATTGTTGTTATACCATAGATATGTACATATTGTCATTTCAGTAAACAATGATTTCTTAAGGTCATTATTGACACACAGCACAGAATCTGCATCTATTAGACATTTGATATATGCCTATTAATCTATATATATATATTGTCTATCTTTTTAAATTAAATTTCATCTTATAGTACCACTGGAGGTAATTCTTCAAAGGAAATACCAGTTTTTGAGTAGAACCCCGAATGTTTATTATCCTGCTACCAAATATCCAGAACTTGTTATTTCTTCCCAAAATACAACATCAGAAATTATGTGTATAGCTACTGACACAATGGTCAGTAATGCCATTTTGAGATAAATATGGAATGCTGTACTATCTCATGTGCGGTGGAAGACTACCTACTGCCTTTCATGGATATCCTGAGAAGTCCGCATTACAGAAGGTGTGATCACTGTTTGAAGGCTTCTAGTGAGAAGAAATAGATTAGGCCAGCTCTTGAAAACAAGCTAAGATTATTGAAACGGATGTGGCCTGAATTGAGACCACAATATTGTAGATACATGGCTAGAAAACCACCTAGTTCAGTCCATTATCTTTAGAAGAACTGTGTCTCACATTTAAAAGCCAGGGAAACATGGATCCAGTTATTTTAATTTTTTACCCTACCATTTTGCTAACTCCTTCCATACTTACTTCTCAGATTTGTTACTTGAAGAAAAAATAGAGATTTGCCATTTTAAACCCCAGAAGGAAACTCATAGTCCTTTGGCAAATTCTTTGGGTGTTTAACAACTCAAGTCTTACTGACATTGTATTATTTTGAAAATCTAGTTCTGAAAGAATGCATATAGAATGGAACACACTGACAATTTCAAATACCAGCATGGAAGTCCTTTTCACATGTAAGTGCTGAAAGACACATACATTTCTAGGGAGAAAGTATTCTGAACCTACTCCTGCAGCCAGAGAATAAGTGCACTGAGAAACTGCATGCTGTTTTCATTTCATTGCTGATGTATTATTTTCCTAGGGGAAGCTGTAGAGAGAATGCTTTAAACTGTGAAGTTTGCCTGAGTGCACATAACCCTCACTCATCAACGTGTGATGCTCTTGGCATTTCCTTGGGACACCAGAGAGAGGAGATAGAGTTTCCATTTTCTGAATCAGAATTCTCATCAAGTCATGCCCCATGTATTATGGCCCATATGACACAGTCCAAACAGCTTAGCCTGGGATTTGAAGCTCAAATCCTCTATTTAACACACAAGGACATCTCTAAGGAGCTGATCCTGCCTTCTCAAGGATTAGAATCTTAGGAGAGAGATAGGCAATTGCATCCTCACATAAAGAATGATAACATTATAATTGTGATATATTCTAAAGTAGAAATATATAGTGTAATGAAATCTGTTATTGTAGCTTGAGTTGTGTTCCCAAATAAAGGTAGGCTGGAATCCTAATCCCAGGACATCAGAATGTGACCTCATTTGAAAATAGGGTCTTTACAAAAATAATCAGATAAAATTGAGGTCAGTAGGTGGACCCAATCTATTAAGAATCCTTACAAAAAAAAAAGAGAGAGAGAGAGAGAAATTTTGGACATAGAGACAGACAAGCACACAGGGGAGATAATGTAACAAGACAGGTGCCCATCTACACCGGAAAGACAAATCTACAATAGTTTCCTCTCTCATAGTCCTTAGAAGAAACCAACCCCACAGATTCCCTGATCTCAGACTTCTAGCCTCCAGGACTATGAAATAGTAAGTTTCTATTATCTAAAAAATTCAACCTGCAATTCCTTTTTATGGCAATGAGGGCAGCAAAGGTCTCTAAGAGGAGGTGACAACTGAGTGGAGCACAGAGCATTAGCCAGGGAACAGAAGAGAAGATAAGTTTCCCTGGTATGGTGAATAGCAGGCACAAAAGGCGTGTGTTTACATACATAAAGCAGGTGCCTGCACACGATGCTCTAGAGAACGGCCAGCAGTCTGCAGGTGAAAGACTAGGAGAATATGAAGGGCAAGATGAGGCTGGAAAGCAATGCTGAGGATGGTTTATAAAATGCCACACAGGCCTTATCAAGGATCTCCCCTGCAGCTCAACTTTTTCCTCACATCTTCTCTCAGCATATCTGACAGTTCACCCTTGACCTTTTCTTCTGAATAGAGGTATCCAAATATCAGTAAAAGCTTCCTGTACTGGACATATTTTCTTTCTTCTCAGTCCCTTTTGAATCATTGTGCTATGAATAAGGATGTATCAAACCCCATTCACATTGCTTCCCCAGCTTCCTTCACATCTAATTTATGTGACAAGAATCCACCCATCAGATTTCACCCAATGATATTTGCTTCAAAATCCAACAACTTGAAGAAAGCAGGTCCATACTAAATCCAAAAGAAGGGAAAACCAATCTGGCACTTCAGGAACACAGTCACTTTAAGAAGTAGCATCTGCATTAGCACAATCATAACAAAGTCTGAAGTAAGGTTAAATTCCTAGAAGCTCAGGACCAGTGGCGCCAGTGTCCTGGTAGCCATTTGCATGGCATGACTTAGTGCATTATACTTGGAAAACTGGCTTCCATGCTTTCGTCATGAGCCACTGAACTGATCTGTTTCCCTAGTCATCTTACATGTGGGTAGAACATGCCCCCATCACTCTTTAAGGTGCCCATGTCAAAGTTCCCCAGGCCTCCAGCAATACCACCACCAGGGAAGGAGTTAGAAATAAGAATTCCTAGGCTCCTCACCAGAACTGAATCATTAACGCCAGGGGTAAAGCATGTGAATCTGTGTTAACAAGTTCACTAAGTGATTTTGATGCAGCTGAAAGTTTGAGAACCACTGTCCTATATATACCTCTATTTTTAATATTTTAATAGATGCTAAAAATGTTTGTCTCCCTACCAGACTCTGGGTTCCTTAGGGGAACTATTACGTCTTAGTCATATTTGTAGCCTCAGTGTTCAGATAGATTGGCAAAGGAATGTCTCTAGTCTCCTGTTGTCTTTGTTCAAATGGGCTAATTATTGACTCAAGAACTGAGTCTATGAAATTTGTATCACAAGGGGATAAGTAACACAGAGATCTGATCCCCAGGGAACTTATGGTTTCACTAATTAACACTGTCTACTACCACCTTCTCCTATTTTCCTAGCCCAGATAAAATCTCTGTATTCATTGCATTCAATGATACCATCTTCACAACGCCTCCAATTATCTCACATCCACCTGATTTGATGTCTTTTCTGGCTGACTGTAAAGTTTAAGGATTCATGGGAGCATTGCTTCTACTAGGCCACCCATGTCACCACCACTGAATCAATGTTGAGAGTACCTCCTGGCCAGCCAGTTCCTCACAGCATGAGAGAGTTACAAAATGGATGCCCTGTGGCAAAGGATGGCAGCCAGGGGAAACTTTTGGTACAGGTATACTTTCATCCCCACAGAGAGGAAGGTATTCCAGAAAAATACTCCAGCACTGTGCAACGAGATTCTTGAGATTCTTTCAGGAAGGGGTGCTCCAACTGAGTCAAACTCTAGGCAAAAACACAGAACCAGCTGAAATATTAACCAAAGATAAAGGAAACATACAATTTTGGGGGAGTGGGTGCTATATACATGTTTCAATTTATGGCCTTTTAAACAGTTTATAAGTGTATATATACATTAAGACAAACATGTATATGCACATATTTATGAACATGTAAGTATACAGATACTTTTTTCAATTCTGTTCTTTCTTTTCCCCCTTCTGAGTAATGTAGAGGTGTTTAAGCTGGAGTTATGTCCACTACATGATGAATGTTAGGACAAGATGACATTCTATGATGGAGTGGTTGGTCATTGTCACAGGAATTGGATGTGGTAGTAATTCAGTAATTAAATGCAGTCTCTGGCTATAACTATGTACATTCTAGAGTTGAAAAATAGATTAATTTTTAGCATTGTATGGGATATTTGGATCATGTTAACAAGAATGTATTTGAGTAAGTCTGCTTAGTTATTTTGGGCTGTTAAAACAAAATGCCATATACTGAGTGGCTTAAATAACTTGCATTTACTCCTCACAATGCTAGAGGCTGAAACATCCAAAGTTAAGGTGTGAGCCCATTCAATGTCTGGTGACAGCTCTCTTCCTGGTTTTCAGATGGCCACCTTTTTGAGCACCTTCACACACAGAAAGACAGAGAAAGTTCCCTTGTATCATTTCCCAAAAGGGCAGCAATCCCATCACAAAGGTTGCACCCTCATGAACTCTTATAAACTTAATCATCTTCCAAAGGCCCCACTTATATACCTCACCACATTGGTGGCAAGGGATTCCATATGAATTTGGGAAGAATTTAGTTCACAGGAGGTATGAATAATCGCACTAATGAGTATTATATAACAATCACCAAAACAATAGCAGAAATTAACTGCAGATTTGTAAAGCTATCAGGCTCTCTGCTAAGTGATTTACACAAAAAAGCAGAGCTTGTAAATGCAGAAAAACAGAAGGGATAGAAGATAGCAGGCAGCTCTTGGGTTGACTACCTAACACCCACTGATTTCCCTTCCCCCAGAATGGCCACCATGAAGATCTTGTGAAAGAGAGTATGCAACCTTAAACAGGCCAGATGCTTTCTGGAATTTGTGTTTTTGTTTGTTTTGTTGAATAGGATATCTTGGTTTGAATATAAAGTGTTCCCTACAGGTCACATGCTTGAATGTTTGGTCCCCAGCTGGTGGTGCTGTTTGGGGAGGTCCTAGAACTTGGGAAGCAGGTCTTGGCTTTGCAGAAGTGATATCACCAGAAGCATGGCTTTGGAGGTTTTTACCCCAGACCTGCATCCTAGGTCTCTCTCTCTCTGCTTCCTGAGAATGAAGATGTAAGGTCATCTACCATGGGCCCTGCCTCCTGCTGCTGCCACACTTGCCCCGCCACCATTATGGTCCAATCTACTGTGAGCTTCCAATAAACCTCTTTCCCCATGTTTCTTTTGGTTGAATTTTATGCTGTGGCAATGACAGCTGACTAACACATGAGGCAAATTGACTCTTGGAGTCCTGAAGTGACTAGAAAGATTCATAAGGACTTACCACTAAAGGTCCTGATCTGTTTTCATCTTGCCTTTCAGAGGTGTGTTATTCTAGTCTGCCTTCAACAATGTGACATAATCCAATATCCTTCCAATAAATTCAATGGTTCCTTTAAGCTGACAAGAATCAATTTCTGTTATTTGCAATCGAGGGACTCTTAACTAAGCATAAAATGGCACTCTGTGAAGGCCACTTCAACAGTTACTCTAAAGCAGGACTGGGGAAAGTGAGGTCATCCTCACAACATGCAGATTAGACCAGCATGTCACAGGCTACATAAGGAGCTAGCACATTTCAAAACCAAATGCTCACAATGAGAGGCCAAAGCAAATTACACTTATTAGACAGAGTGTTTCTCATTTTAGCAATAGTAGAAATGAGAGGCTGCTCGAGTAGTTTTGCTTACAAAGCTGATGGGGATGATTGGCTAGAAACAAAATCACTTCCTTAACATTTCATTACCAATGGAACTGTGAATATTAAACTACAAGTAGCCATGTTGTCTGTGTTATTAAAACACTGTTCTATCTTTCATCACATCATTCGAGGTATAATGAGCTTTCGTCTCATTCAGCTGGGCAAAGCTTACCTCACTTCATAATAGCTAAAATGTAATAAAATACAAGGGTTTTCATGATTTACAAGACATTTCATTTAAACAAAAACAGTCAAATTTTATTCATTTCCTACAGCCTGATAAATGCCAGGGCAACATGGACTTCCATTATTAATAAAGCCATAAGCAGGAATCCGGGGACAGTGCTCACAGTGGTGACTTCTGCACTGCCCAGGGACTGATTTAAGCAGAATCATTTTCTCTGATGGATGTCAGTGCCATCAAGTGACATCTGTTCGTTAATAAGCAGCTGCCCTGGAATTGGCTTAGAAAATGCAGGGATTTGGTGTACATGGTCTAGTGGTTCGAATAGCAGACTGAGAGTCCATGTTTCTGGGCTTGAGTCCCAGGTTTGTCACTGATACTTCAGGCTGCCCTGGAATGGAGCTCAGTTTACATGACACCAAAATAAGCCCCCAATTTGGGTGCAGGCTGTGGCAAAAGGAGGCAAGGAAAGTTCACACCAATTTGGCATTATTCTAAACAGAACATCTCCTGCTAACTACTCAATTATTCACTCATTAGCTAATTTCAGGGGTAAAAATTCTATGATGTATGTGAAAGACATCAACAGCTATTATCAAAGTGCTTCTTTAGGCTATTGGCTAAATTTGGTACCTGAGTCTTTTAGCCTAAAAAATATGACAGTACTATAGGCATAGGATAGGGGAAAGAATTCACATATGTTATTATTATAAATACCAAAAAAAAAAAACTCTTTTAAACTCAGTGATAGTTCATTTTCTTAAAGGGAATTCATAATTTAAGTACCAGATCATTTCCCCTCAGTAATGGAGAGACTACTAATTACAAAATTATATGAATCTCTCATTCTGAAATTGGTAATAACATACCCAAATCAATGAACTTTCAGGATAATATATTACAAATAATAGAAGGATAAAGAAAAAGTAGCATTGATATTGATGAATCTCATATCTTCCTCTTTAAAGATATTTTCCCCAATACGTGAGAACTTAAAACTGCCTTACAAGCAAAATTTAATTTGCAATTACTAAGAAAAAACAGTAAAAATAAAAAAAACTGGAAATGCTGAGTAAATAATATGAATATTGCCATTAGAATATAAAATGGAAAGCCAGATGGTAAAAATGAAACTTAAATAGAGCTTTAAAAAGAGTTTATCATTAATAGATGATTAAATGGTAAATGTTTTTAAGTAAGATTTCCTAAAGAGACTTATTATAAACAGCATCTTCCCCTCCCCAATATTATGGTAGCCAAATACAGAAGTCCTAGTATTTTAATAAGCTATACAGATAGTGCACTTGCTAAATACAATGAACTGAAGTTATTTAATATATGCATGGAGTCCCCCAAAAAAGACGGAAGTGAATGTGAAAAAAAAATGATCATCTGTTTCTCTGATGTGCGAGGGATTGTGCACTCAGAATTTTTTCTTCTGGGTCAAACCATCAACCAAAGTTTTCACTAACTGAAAGCTCTGAGAAGCTTGTAGCACCATGATTTGTGGAAGAAATATCCCAAGTTGTGGCAAACAGGTGACTGAGTCTTTCACCAGGACAACGCCCCGTACATAACACACTGAATGTTCAGCAGGTTCTGACCATAGGCACGTGACCATTGGGCCTCACACGCTCTGTTCACTAATCTTGTAATCTCACCCCATGCAATCTTTTTGCTTCCCTGAAGAAAAAAATTCTTAAAGGGAAAATTTTTGCCAAGGTGAAGGAGATAAAACAAAACAAAACAAAAAAAGCAGAAGCACTAAAAGGCATTAAAATCAACAAGTTTAAAACTTTTCTTGAGCAGTGGTTTAAAAAAAATGTATGACATTGAATGGAGAGTAGCTTAAAGGTAACTGAAGTTTGAACACATAAAAATACATACATGATTTTTTATAAATCAATTCCAGGGATTTTCTGGGTTCCCCCTTACATACTATAATTTCCATGTTGCTTTTTGTTAATGTTAGAATTTCTTCTCCTCTAGTGTATCTTGAGAACATTACTGTACAGAACTACATAGAATTTAAAAAATTGAACTCAATCTGATCTGACTAAAATATACATAAAAAGTATATATACTTATAGTCCCAAACAATAAAGAGGATGGAAAATGAGACATTTCAATCTCAGTTACTCTGAAAGTTTGATTATTTTCTTCCCTTATCATACAAGTTACCACCAAGAGCCAGTAGCTGGCCTTCTGTGAGAAAATCTGGCTTATGGTTGCTCTGCAGTGTATACTTAAGAGAATTAGTGGAGGAGTCTAAGCAAGTTATACAGTCACCAGAATGTGCCATAGGGCATTAAATCACCAGGGATGGTCAAGAAGTTGGGAAGAACTGAAACAGTAAAACCTGGATAATGCTATCAATATCTCCAGTGAGGAATAATAAAGTATAAAGTAGCATCATTTACATGTGACCTCCTGGATTCATTTTTCATCTCTCATAGCATCTTGCTGTCTCTATGTGGAAGTGTACAGTACCAATGGAGCAAAGAAATACAGATGTCTACCTTCCCATTTTGGAAGCCATACAAGCTCCTGGAAATGTCATCTTCTTTTTCTTTCTTTTCCTTTGTCCAGCAGAATCAAATAAGCTATCATCCCCTGGAGGCAGGTAAGGTATCCAGTAGGCCCTATGGGATCCTCTTTCATAGACTTGACCTTTACAAACATTACAAGGACTGAAAAAATGCTTCAATTTATTCATTCCAACTGCAAGGCTAACAAGAAATGAGTAGCTCTTACAAAAATTTTCAGGAGCTACACGATTTTATCAGCTGCTTTTAGTCTTGTTAATTCCGATGCTTTTCTTTATACTGAAATTAGTTTCTGCTGCTCTCAACCAACAATGCTTGTCTGATTCTTATCGCAACACCAATGCAAAAAGGAGGAGGAGATGGTGTAGCAAACTAATTGGACTTGTAAAGGAGAGTTTTATCAAAAGCTGACCCAAAATTAATGACGATGCTGGAGAAAAGACTAGAGATGTCATGTGGGACAGGTGGCTTTGGATATGGGTGATAACTTGGAAGAAATGCAGTTTTGAAAAGAAGTCTTGACAATGATTACTTCTTCACCACTACAAGAGTCCAGAGCTACAAAAATGGTTAACTTTGACACCAGGTTGAGATCATACTTTTTGACAAACACTGAAATAATGGAATGGGTTGGTCTGAGAGATGGATATTTGCTTGCTTCCCATGGAGGCTGTAAGGAAGCCATCTGATGGGGCAGAATCCAATACGACTTGAGCAGTAGAAGCAACATTAGACTAGCACAGAGAGAATTAGCATTTTGTTCCAATGATTCTAGAAACATCTTTAGAAAGGACTTTTTAAAGGGAACTTTTTATTTTTAATGGCATAAGCATGTCCTCAACCAAGTCATCCCATATAATGAGATTCTTTCTTTGAAGGTATCAAGACATTTAACTATCAAGATCTCTGAATACTGCCATTCCTTCTGCATAGAATAGTTCTCCTGAATTTTCACATGGCCCAGATACTCACCTCATTCATCTCTGCTCAAATAGTGCCTTCCTCCTAAGGATTTCCCAACCACTGTGCCTAACATAACATCCAACACATATCCCTTCCTTCTACCATCGCTCCTCAGTAACTTTCTTCACTTGTCATTTGTTGTCTTTGCCTATTAGCACACACTCCATGAGGCCAGATCCTATTCTTCCCGAGTATTCAAATCCTTTAGCAAAGATAAGCACTGAAGAGGCACTCACTATGTATATGGTGGATGGACAAATGAAGATCTCTCCTTCTTGAGCTGTACGTGTATTTTCTTCAAGAGAAAGGCAGAGCTACAAATTACACCTAAGGAAGATTCTTGCACATTTCCATTTCATTAAGATCAGGAAGAAGGTGTTTGTTAAAATTAATTGAGACAAACACCCTGGCTTGTGGGAGTATGTCCAGCTACTTCTGCTGATACTTCTGTAAGACTGATTTGGGGCAGGATATGCTATTATGCCATCTATATCAACTGCCTGTAGGAAATATAAGCTCTTAGAGAGACAGGTCTGAGTCATTTCATATTTGTGTCCTTAGTCCAGTATGGTTCAGAGCAGGAAGAGGTTGGAAGAAGAAAATGAAGAGGGGAAAAAAAAAGAGTCAAGGTGATAGGAGTAAAATATAGAAAAGAGGAAAGAAGAAAATTGGAAATAATAGAATGGGAGGTAGATAGATGCAAAAAGCAAATAGCCCAAAATTGCCTTTTGATACCCTTGACACCCCTAACAGGTCTGTTTCTCTCATCCCTATTAGAATATAACTCGCTTTCTCCAATTCCTGTCTCTCATTCTTTTTTGAACCTACTCTATTCATGTTTTAGCCTCATTGTTTCACCCAAATGTTTCTTTCAAAGCCACTGGTGACCTCCATGTTGTAAAATGCAATGATCAGTTCTGAGACTTTGCATTCTGTGATCTTTAGTTCATCTTTCTTTTGAACACTATTTTATTTGTTGCTGGGATACCATAATTTCTGCTTTCCCTGTTCTTTCTACCTCTTTAGGCATTTCTTATTCTGTATCACCAATTCTAGACTTTGAAATATTTTGCTGGCTAAATCCAAAGCATTCTCTCTGCTGAAGGGACTGTATCCCATCTCATGAAATAGTACAGCATTTATACAATCACAGATCTCAAATTTAGATCTCCACTGTAGACCTCCATTCTTAGTTCTACATTTGTATATCTAACTGCCAGCTCAGGTTCTGCACTTGGATATGCTGCAGACATTTTAAGATTCAAGACTTCAAAACAGGAAACTGAACCCTTATCCCATTTCCTAAACCTGTTCTTTAATGCTTCAGTCACAATCATCAGCATCCAATCAGCTGTTCGCAACAATAACTCTGGGGCATCTGTGAATTCCCCTCAAACTCCAAAGCTGAGTAGTGAGCAAGTCTTACTGGCCCTGACTAGAACAAACTACCAAGTTCTCATTGCCCTCTCACCCTCATTCACCCTGCCAAGCCCTGTGGTTCCCCATGATAAGGTAAACTGCACAAATAAAAGGACTTTGTTATTCACTGATACATACCCAACACTATATTGTTTTTACTTAACTCTTCGTTCACCTCAATAAAATGTACAGGAAAGGTATGGGTCTATCCTCCTCACTTCTAGCAAGGAGAATATTTCTTGACCCTGGAGGCACTGAACAGATATGTGTTAAATAAAAGAAAGAAGAACTGTTGTTGTTGTTATTTGTACTAACATTATTATTAGGGTAGTCAGCATTATAATAATTGCTATAGCAGCCAGTGTTTACAGATATTTTTACTATGTGGACTCCATGCATTTGCATGCATTCAATATCCTACTTATTTTTCAAAAAATCGTATTAAGGAAATAACTAATACTATTTCTGTTTTACAAACAAGGAAAGAGAAGCTTGATGAGGGTAAAGGACTCCCCTATTTGTAATATGGGTAGAGCTAGGATTTAAACCCAGGGATGTTTGGCCGCCACTTATGGTCAGCATTATTAGTAAACAGTATTACTCTGGTGTTCTACTGATGTATGCTTGGAAGATGATTAGGCAAGGAAGGAAGGAAAGGAAGATAAGAAGACTGAACAAGAGGTATTGAACATTTGCCCATCTCTTGGGGCCAATGTCTGTCTTCTTCAATAAAACCAGAATGAAGCTTATGCTTTCTCCCAGACTAATCCCATTCACTCAGGACAAATGAGAATAAAGAAGTTAGTACCACCAGATTCCCCTCACTGATGAACTTACTCAGGCCTTGAACACTGCAAAACCTAAAGCAGGGTGATCTTAGACTAGATAATACTCCTGCCCTATGTGGAAACTATATTTCACCTGAAACGTAGTGTTTTAGTGTTTCTCATGTTAACATAGTTCCTTATAATTAATAGTTTTAAAAATATCCTTTTTAATCTCCCAACTCTATAGCATCAACTTCTCTTTAATTTTCTGGTACAAATCACATATCAGTTGTCTATTTTAATCTTAATCTTTCTCACATGGAAAAAAATCTATGGAAATCTACTTCATGTATTGAATGCATAAAAACCCTTTAATCTATAGGCAAAATTAGTTTAAAATTCAATTTGAAAACATAATTACATTAGGTCTCACTTAACAAGCACTGACAACAAGCAAATCACTAATATTACAATCTTAAACCTAGTGTTAACATTGTATAAAATTTCTTTTCTGTCATAAATTCACAGCTAAAATAACCTTCAGGAATTAGGGAATACACATCTCTCTGTTAGACTGCCCTGGAATCTGGGGCAGGGTGGGTTAGAACAGGGTGGGTTAAAAGGCTCTCTGGAGAAATGAGATTTTTGGCAGGGCTTAAATAAAATTTGCAAGTAGATTAATGGATTTTCAATGTTAAAATTTCATTACATCAACAGATGTGTATATAGTAATAATGATTTCCACTAGACAATGTTTTCACGCTCTGGCCAGCAGTCTACAGAAGATACCCACTAAGTTTTAGTTTTCCTTCTCCATTTTTAGTATCTGTGGCTACCCTGAAGGAGTTCATAATCCTTTGTGTCATAAGTGACAAGAGTAAATGTGTTGTCACAGATAATATGTATCAATGACAGGAACGCCCCTTGGGGAAGACGCAAGCAGACTTCACGGAGAGGAAGGTTGTCTAGGCAACTGAGCCTGGGAAGGGACTGTCTAGGCAGAGGACACTGCTTCAGTAAAATCCCAGAGAGATGCAATACTTGGTGCATGAAAAATTCCTTGTGCAGGGAAATAAAGGACAAAAGAAAGCCAAATGGTCATAATGAAGCTGAGAGAGAGGAAAGTTTAAAGCAGAATGAAGGGTCTTCAATCCTGTTTGTGTTCGCCTACTCACTGAACTTTAATTTTCATCAGAATTTTAACCCACACCTAAGTAATTCCATTTCAGTTCTATCCTTAACATCCTTGTGGCTATTCGCAACTTGGAAAAGTGGGTATGTGTGTTAGATACTCCTCTTTCTTATATGTACTGTTTCCCCAATTGAACAATTAACATTAGGTTTTATAAAGGTAGTTTTACCAAAAACTTTTCATTCTGCAATCATCTCCCACACAGTTTTTAGAAAATGTTTTTTTATCCTGCACAGCAAACACCATCAGGAGATTCTCAACCTCAACCCAGTATGCAATGTGCCCCTCTCATTTTCTTTCTTTCTAAGTCTCCTTTCTCCTGGGCTCCTACATAGAATGTTCAACCACCTTATTAAACCCAGACCCCTACAGGGAAGGATACAGGAACAAGCCCTGTCCTCTGCCACTTCAATAGTTCAAAGAAAGTTTGTTTATTCCCATTATCAAAAACCCACAGCCACAGCGGTTTGCTTGGAGGAAATCTAGGATTGTGAAAAAATGAAAAAGCATTCCTTTTTTCAAACTGTTCCGCACAAAGAAATCAAAGCTATTCCTACAACGTAACATTTTTCTTGACACCTTATCACCAGAATGAGTATCTGGATACTGTGGAACTTCTCAGTAATGGTGACAATTATTCCTCCATTCATTGTATTTCAAGTCATGGGGTAGGGTACAGGTAACTGCATCACTTTGTAACTGAAATCCAGCTTTTAATGAACCCTGTCATACACATAAAACTGAGAAAATGATATTTTCTATCTCAATGGAAAGCCAGTGATTTGGGGCTGGGCACTGTGGTGCATACTCACAATCCCAACAAGCCAGGAGGATTATGAGTTCAAGGCCAGAGGTGATCTATATAACCTATTGTGAAGCTGCCTCAAAATAAAACAAAAAAGGAGCTAGATGTGCATTTCAGTGGCAAAACATTTGCAAAAAGAAGAAAAGTGGGTAGTTTGGAAAACTTCTGTACATATCTAAGTTGCAATGGCTTCTTTTGAGCATCTGGTTAAAGAAAAAAAGAAAGAATAAAAACTTCTATAGATTTAATAGACCTTCTGCACCTAAAACACTTTACATATCTATTCATTCTTCCTCAATGGGCACTTACAGGAAAAGGGTAGAAAAATTATTTTATCATATTTTGTACCACACCTTTCTCATTTCTCCCCTCACCATTATCCTTTGAGTATCAAAATCTAATACTTATCTTAGAGTACCTACGATAGTTCTAAAAAATCATCTCTGGAACTATTAATCAACTGCCCCACATTCCTGTGGCCAGGGATGACTCTATACTCAGTGGCAGATATCAGGGTGCTTTCTCACCAGAATCTGGATTTGAACCACATACGTGAAGGCCTAAAAGGGGATGCAGCTGCCTTATCCTATTGGTGGTGCCCTGAAGACAAAGCTCTTACTCTTCTGCTGCCTGGATCATTAGAGCAGCCTCTTCAGCTTTCTCTGCCAAGTCTCTTTCTTCAGTCTTTCCTCCAATTCCTTGAGCTGCCTCACAACTTACAAAAGAATTCTTTTATGTTATTTGTGTCTGCGTGTTTGTAATTCTCAAAAGCTTTCTGAACAAACAGATGAACATCCAATAAAGAGTTAACAAAAACCCACATAGATAAAAACAACTTCCAAAATAACCACAAACTCTATTATCATGATGCATGGCACATCTTCTGCCCTTCTGCCACCTGAGATGAGGTCATGATATAAAAGCATGTGTACTTAGTATTCTTTTGTAACTAATTTGTGCATTTTACTCTTAGGAGGCCAACTCCAAGGTTGAAGCAGTTGCTTTGTACACACCCAGTTGTAAACGAGATTTTATGCTTTCTCATAATAGATATGAGAACTCATTCTCATATCTATCTCCTTCTTTGAACATAAGGGAGTGGACACTAGCTAGGAACCAAATAATAATCATTAGCTGAGAGCTAGTCAAGCTGAGAATCAGACAGCTTAGTAGAGGCATCTTATGCTATTGATCTGGTTGCCACCCAAAATCATTACTCTGACTTGGAATATAGTAATCTAAGGCTGAGTGACTGTGTACAGAGAAAATAAGCTCCATGCAAACCCCACCTACACTGCATGAGACAAGGTACTTTATTTTGTTTAACATTAAGGAGCACCTTGGAAAATACTGCAATCCAAAGAAACCTTGCACAGCGGCTTCTTACCAGGGCCCTCATCTCCTGATCCTACTCTGCACCATGGCTTCCCCATGGGTGCTGAGCACCCTATGATCCTGATGAGATTTTAATGATCTTTTATGCTTCACCCCTAATAGCCTCCCACCAATATCTTCTCTCTGTCTTCTCAATAAGAAATTTTAAAATTTAGAAATATTTGGGGGATGAGGATGTGTGCTTGCCTAGCAGGCACAAGGCCCTGGGTCTTATTCCTAGAGGTGTAAAAGAAAAGAAATATCTGAGATAAAATATTATCTTTTAGATCAGTGCCTTTAACTGCTTTAGCAAAACATACAGAATAGTGAAGTATACTGAACCTAATTCACTCTAATTCTTTAAAAAAGCAATAACTTGCTTAATATATGTATTTTCATTACCTAATAAATTTAATCTATTTTTTCTCTTCCAATTTAGATTTAGTTACATTCTCTAGTATGATTTTTTTCCTTTATTAGTAAATTATGATGCAGTACAGAGTAATACAGCATTGGCTTTTACCATTATGCATCCTTTATGTTACTTCTAGCAACACTTTCATTGACCACAAAGTTTATGGAGCCTTATGGCTAGTATGTAGTTAAACTATGATATTTATTTGGGCTATCTTCCCCTAGTTTTCCAACATACGCATGAACTTGTGCTGTTTACATTGAGATTGACCTCTCCTCCTTCATCCCTCCTCACTGATCCTCCTCCCCATCCCACCTTCTCCAATCTTTGCTTCCCTCTGCTAGATCCCTCCCACCTTCTTTCCACTCTTTATATTATTCCTTCTACACTGTTTAATTATGCATTTTTTTATATTTCCATTTATGTGTAGGATTTTTTCCTTCCTTTAAGTAGGATTCAGCACCTACATATGAGTGAGAACATATAGTATTTCTCTTTGGGGGCTTACATTTGTTCACTTACGATGATTCTCTCCAATTCCATCCACTTTGGTGCAAATGACATCACTTCATTTTTTTAATTGCTGAATAGTATTCCATTGTGTATATGTACCATAATTTTTTTTTTAATTCATGCTTCCATTGATGGGTACCTTAGCTGGTTCCATAACCTTACTATTGTGAAAAGTGCTGTACTGAATATGAAGATGCGGTGTCTCTGTGCTATGACGACTCATCTTCCTTTGGGTATAGTCCTAGTAGTGGTATAGCTGGGTCATATGACAGTTCTACTTTTACTTTTCTAAGGTACCTCCATATTGATTTCCAAAGTGGTTGAACCAATTTACAGCCTCACCAACAATGTAAAAGGGTTCCTTTTTTCCACAACCTTGCCAGCATTTTTTATGATTTGTTTTGTTGATCTGGGCCATTCTTACTGGAGTAAGGTGGAATCTCAGAGTTGTTTTCATTTGCATTTTCCCAATGGGTAGGGATACTGAGCAGTTTTTCATGTGTTTCATGACCTTACGAACTTCTTCATTTGAGAACTGTCTATTCAGTTCCTTTGCCAACTTGTGTATTGCATAATTTATTGTCTTGGGAGTTGCTTTCTTGAGTTCTTTGTAAATTGTGGAAATTAGTCCTCTGTCAGATGTGTAGGATGAGAAGATTTTCTCCCATTCTACCTTCAAAGAAGAATTAATGCCAGCTCTCCTTAAATTATTTCAAAGAGTAGAAAAGGAGAGGGCACTCCCAAACACAGTCTATGAAATCACCATCACCTTGATGCCGAAACTGGGCAAAAATACATCCAAGAAAGAAAACTATAGACCCATTTCCCTAATGAACATAGATGCAAAGATTCTCAACAAAACCCTGGCAAACCAAACTCAGCAAGAGATTAAAAAGATCATTCACCATGACCAAGTGGGATTTATTCCACAGATGCAAAACTGGTTCAATATACGAAAGTCAATCAATGTAATTCAACATATCAAGAGGCTGGCAAACAGAAACCACATGATCATCTCAATGGATGCTGAGAAGGCCTCTGACAAAGTGGAACATCTTTTCAAGATAAAAACCCTGGAGAAGATAGGCATAACAGGAGAATATCTTAACATCATAAAGGCCATTTATGATAGACCTTCAGCCAATATCATATTAAGTGGAGAAAAACTGAAACCATTTCCTCTACAATCAGGAACAAGACAAGGATGCACATTTTCTCCTGTCTTATTTAACATTGTGATTGAAGTCCTAGCCAGAGCAATCAGACTAGAGAAAGAAATCAAAGGGATACAGACAGGCAAAGAAAAGGTCAAATTATCCTTATTAACAGATGACATGATATTTTACCTAAAGGACCCCCAAAAACTCCTCCAGAACACTTTTAGACATAATTAACTCCTTTAGCAAAGTGGCAGGATACAAAATTAACACTCAAAAATCAGTAGCCTTCCTTTACATCAACTGTGAGCAGGAAGAGAAGGAAATCAAGGCTACAATTCCTTTCGCAATAGCCTACCAAAAACTTAAGTATTTAGGAATCAAACTGAACAAAGATCCTTGAGCTCTACAAGGAAAACTTTAAAACATTAAAGAAAGAAATTGCAGAGGATACTAGAAGGTGGTAGGACCTCCCCTGTTCATGGATTGGGAGAATCAATATTATAAAATGGCTATACTACTAAAAGTAATCTGTAGATTTAATGCAATCCCCATTAAAACTCTAATGACAGACTCTAGTATGCTTTAAAAGTACAATGGGACCTAACAAACGGAGGTAGTAATAACCCCAGAGGTATGCAATGTGTGAATCTAATGTAAGCTGTTCTAAGCTCTACGTCCTAACTTAATTACATATTGGTAAATGGTCAAAAAAGCCCATATGAGAAAAGCCTGATAACAAAATTTTCTTCAGTCATTTTAAACTGTGGAGAGTGGGGCATACACTCACCACATACCAAATGTATGGAAAATAATACACATGATTCTGATATGCAACTAAATGTACTATTTTTTAAAACAAATGATCACAAGCAATAAACATTTCTGTATCCATTAAGACTTTGAAAACAATATACTTATATATAATTAAGGGTTACTCATCCTAACTTCTGCAGTTATAATTCTGACATGTTCACCTTTCCAAAGAGAATTCATCACCTATGATAACAAATGTATCTGGTATGTATGTGGTGGTGGTGGTGGTACTGTTCTTTTGGAATGCTGGAGATGGAACCCAGAGTCTTCCACACGCTAGGCAAGCGCTTTAACACTAAGCCACACTGTAGCCCCACTTTTTAAAATTTAGTTAAATCCACAAGGACCATGACAATGGAGGGAAAATAAATGTTTTGTGTACATGAACATTTTCAATGATCATTGCGATTGGCCTCTCACTTTGAATGATCATGCTTTCACTTTGGAGCCTTTCTAATATATACTTCTAATTTGATCTTAAAATAAGACTATTATTGTGATAACTTCACTTTAATATTTTCCTTGTATATAAACACACGTTATAATCTATATACAAGTTTCTCAAAGTAGCATCCCAATACCACTGTCCATAGAATGTAAAGATAGCTGAAGAACATCTACATAAATAGGAGCTGGTTTGACAATTAATGCCAACTCCAAAATACTACTGCAATGGAATCATACTGTCTAATGATTGTTGGCATTGAATCCTTGCTATTTAAGCCATCCAACCAAAGAGTAACAAGCAATTTAAATAAGAGGGAATAGAAAAAGTTGAAGCTAAAGAAGGTCAAAGTCTTTCAGTCAGTGCAATATGTAGATAGGATGACCACCATTATTGCCAGAGATCTTGATGATCTGCTATCCTGAGTTCACCTGACAGTACTAATGTAATTGATGTAGGGCTTTGTAGAATTTCCCATTGTCCCTTGAAAGATTAAGAAAATAGATCCCTTTATGTAAATCTCAATGAGGCTACATGTATATACATCAAGTTGTTCAAAAAACAAAACAGTTTAGGAAGGAAGGGAAGTCAGTAAAGAGACATTCTGCAAGAAACTAATAATTTAAAGTTTCTTGGTCTGGAGTATCTATGTTTTAAAGCTACCCATTTGATTAATACCAATGCTAACTTTCTTGCCTCTGTTTTACTGTTGCATATTTCTGTGGGGTGCAGGTTAAAACTCCCTCTGTTTTACTTGCCTGTATAGAGGAGTGAAACACTGGGAAAGCTTCTGGAAAAGCAACCAAAATAGTAGAATTTTTACACAATGACCACTCAATTTTTGATTAAAGCACTGAAATTACCTTAGGAATCTCTTCCCTCTTGTGTGCAGCCATGGAGGGACTACAAACCAAAGTGTCCTACTTTCCTACAACCCAAATATCTGCCATTGCCACTGAAGCTAATCCAGTTTCTCTGATGAAATACTGAAATTTGTGCACAAGCAGAGAACATATTGGTTCCACTAGACTTGTGGCACTGAACATTTGTGGAATTCTTAGTACTATGAACTTTTTACCTACCTTAGATCTGGTAATCTTTATATAGTGTGCTATGAGCCCTTCTCTAGTCAGATGAGCTAATTGATACTATTCATTATCTGTGTGTCTATCTATAGAGCCACCCATCCATTCTACTGAAATTTTCTCTTGCTAACATCTATCAAAACCTATGAAATTCAGAACTGGGAATCTCTTCTAATCAATATTTCTGTAAAGGTATAAAGAGAATGCTTCACCCTGAAGGTTGAATGCAGCCTTAATTAAATAGAGAAGAACAAACTTTTTGCTTCTAAAGAATATTGGTCATAATGGTATTATTACAACAGAGTATTACTTCCACGGTGAGCTACCATAGAGCAAGAAAGTTCTTCCTTCACAGCCCAACTGACCAAGAAATTCTCCTGTTCAATAGAATTTTGTGTAGTAGAGTCCCTACCACTCTGTTTAAAGATAAGCTACATTCCTTTCCTCTGTGTCTTGAACCTCCATGCCAAAATTCCCTATGCTTCCTTTCCACAGCACATGTAGCAGATAGTAGTCAGTAGCAAACAGATGCAGAAAGAAAAAGGTCACTTTGCCTTCAGATCTTTTCACAACCCCATATTTCTCAGGTGCAGGGATGGTAGGTGGCAGGAAGGAGGAAGAACTGCTGAAATAGGCTTTTCCACTATCTATCACTGTCTATTTCTATACCTATACCAACAAGGACATCTGACTGGGAGAAACCCATCCTTTCTTATTAGAATATGTATCTGAGAATTGTCTGAACCAAGAGACACTAGTTTTCTAAAAAAAATACTGGTACTTTGCAACCCAGAGAAGGATTATATTGGTTCCCACTGAGTTACCAGAGGAGTTAGGGGCAGAACCTGAAGCTTCTGCCTCAAAAGCCTGTCTAAATGTTTTGTGTACATGAACATTTTCAATGATCATTGCGATTGGCCTCTCACTTTGAATGATCATGCTTTCACTTTGGAGCCTTTCTAATATATACTTCTAATTTGATCTTAAAACATCTCAAAACATTTTTTGGACTTGTTACCATATTGCTCACAAGAGAATTTTATATTGCAGTGATCAAGAGGGATAACATTTTGCGAAGCAACAGTTTTTCTCCTATAACATTTAACATTTCAAATACTTTCAATATTATTTGGGGTTTTGATTATGCTTTTCACTTCCTAGAATGCCATCTACCATCCATCCCCCTTCACATTTAAGTAAGTCTTGTCTGGCCAACTTCTTACGTTTGAAATCTAATTAAGCATCTACCTTCTTCCAGGGTCCTTTCTTGTAGCATCTCTCAGTCTGCATTTATTGCTTAAATTCTGGATTTCTATTCCTTAAAAGCAGAGATTTTTCTGTTGTGTTGTCACACTGTAATTATTATTTATCGTTATCATCCTAAACCAGTAATAGCCACAAAGAAGATACACGCTATACACTACATGAGGATAACACACATCACAAAATTTTTTGTTTCACTTTTTTCTTCCTGTGAAATCAGTTTATTATGGTAGATTACATTTACTTTAGAAAATCAGAATTAGAAAAGCTTTCAACAGCTTCATTGTACTAATTATAGCACTGGGCTCCAAAATGCTTGTATTATTAACACATTTTTATTTTTTGAAATTTCATGCACATTTAAACACCTACTATGTACTGGGCACAGTCCTGGGTATAAAACATTGAAAGTCCAATACAATACACTCTCCTCAAAAATTTCCATTCTAATGGGAGAAATTAACTACAAATATGGTTATAATGAAGTGCAACAAATTCTAAGACAGAGTTATATACAGAGTATTGTGGAATTCTCAGGAGAGACATGCATAATTGTATTAATGAAGGTTGAAGACAAAAGATATCAAGTCTGTCTAGATTAAGCACAAAAAAATTTTGAAATTATGTTGGATAATTCACACAATCACTGGGGAACTGAAAGAACTAAAATCAGAATATGAGTAGACATGAGGAGAGGTGAGACTGGCTGACTCAAAGCCAAAAACAAATAAAAACAATGCCCCATAACCAAGCTGTCTGGAAATGGGAAGTTGGAAATTGTATTCTTGCAACCAACTGATGGTGATTCCACATCTATGCCTGGAAAATTAATATTTCTGCTGCCAGTGAAATGGATTTTCTGTTGCCTCTGCTGCTTATGTCTCTCAAGCTTGATTCATTTATGGTGGGTATGTCTGATTAGCCAAGGACTAGGTTACAAGGGGGGCCAGGATCATGAATATCTACCCACGCCTTTGTTTCTTTGTTTATCTGAGACAAGGTGTCACTGCATAGCCCAGGCTTGCCTGAAACATGCTATGTAAATCAGACTGGTCTCCACCTCATATTGATCCTCCTGCTTCAGTCTTCTGAGTGCTGGGATCACAGGTGTGCATCATCATACTCGACCAGGTATGTGGTCCTTTTGGCTCTACCATGATACACAGGTTTGTTTCCTCATCAAAACTTGTGCAACTCATCATTCACCACCACCAAAATATTCTTAGAGATGGACTTAAACACATTGCTAAAGAGACAAATGTATATATCACAATCCAAAACAGGACCCTGAAGGAAGCCTGAGTAAGAGAGAGCTTTCTCCATGGTGCTATGTTTTGAAGAAATCAACTGGAGTTTCCTGGTAGTCCAGGAAGAAAGCAGAGCACCTAAAAGATATGCAATATGCTAACACCCACACAAGATTGAATTCTGGTGGGTAAAGGGTATACGTCTGGAAGCTTGAAGTGGGAATTAAAGAGGATAAATATAGGAGAGAGACTAGAGATTAGAGTAGACAGCTGGTCAGAAAGGACTTTATATTCCATGTTAAACATCTTTTACTTAATCCTCTGTTGAAAGGGAAGTCAGGAACAGACACTGTAAAGATTTTGTTTTTCAGAAAGATTATCTATGTAGCTGAATGGATACTACAATGGAGAGGTTATTCTGGAAGAAAACATCACTGCAGCTATAAATGAAGGTGAATAAAAGCCCAAAACTCAGGTAATTGTAATAATTATGGAAAGAAGGGAACATATGCCAGACATATTAGCAAACTGAGCATGGGCTAAAATCTAAAATTGTGCTATTCACTTTGGATCTAAAACCAAATAAAGTTGCTTCTTGAGAAGCTGTCTGCTTATCTCAAAGAATGCTCCAAAATAATGATATTATCCAGTATTTTATAATTTTATGTCTTTAAGTCTTCAATTATTTACTATCTATATTTAAGCCAGGACCACTGAACATTTTCAGGGAAATAATCCATTTAGATATTGAAATATGATGACTTTTCCATACGCACCATCGCACAGAACCAAAAAACAAAACAAAACAAAAGGAAAAAATTAAAATCCACCCCCAATGCAATATAGATGGTGGTATTGAGAATTACAAACTTCTTCCATCGTAATACTATTGAGTTTGCTATTGGCTTTAAATGAGAATGGCAAAGGCAAAGGGAAGAATCACATAGACTCAGGGTGAGGGCACTTATAATGTGCCACAGTAAACAGAGCTTAGGCACAAGTTTTTGTTGTCTATAAGCAAAATTATGTATTATAAGCAACACCATATATTCTTGATTCTAATCTGCACCCTTTCACCAGATTCAAAGGGCTACAAAATCAGACACAGATTAGCATCAGGTGCATAATGGACTCATGTACAAGAGTCAGAGCATGCACATGCACATGCTCCCCATCTCAAAGAATCCAATATCAACACAATTCTAATCTGCATGTGACTCTGTAGCCCTCTAAAACCACTGAAAAGGTGAGGGTTAGAAGTGAGACTACATAGTTCCTTCATGTGTTTTTGTTTTTCTTTCCTTTTGGCAAAGAGGGAAAATACAATTCTTCAAACAGTATTTGAATGTCTTCTATGTACCAGTAATCATGCTAGATGATAAGGACACAAAACTGCCCTTGTGCTTATGGGAAGACTGACAATTAGCAACACATACAATGACACAAAACATCGCAACTGTGAAAGAAAGAAGCACAGTGCTATAAAATCAAATAAGCAAATCCACCTAGCTCCTAAGGTCTAAAAAACTGAGGGCTGAATAATAGTTGATGAAAGTTGTTCCAGGAAAGAATTAAACTATTAAGTTAAAAGAAGCTATAGAGTTTAGTTTGAACAGTAACAATGACTTTATAACACCAACTAAAATAACTGTAGTAAGTGATTGTCATGAAATATCAGTAGGATAGTTCACACGTTCCTTTAGTTTTTGCCATGGTATGATAACAGCATGGCAGTACCACATCATTTGTACTCATGCCATATTGTGACCAGTATCCTTGGATTTTCCTGGAATGTGCCTGACAGAGTGTAAAAGTCAGATATGTAATCTGTATTCTTACAATCCCTGAATCAAATTTGGCTCAAAGATCTGGAATTTATTAGTGCCACATGTTATCATGCCTGCAGCCATAGCATGTCAGATCTTGGAAGCTAAGCAGGGTCAGGCCTGGTTAGTACTAGGACGGAAGACCGCCTGCGAACACCAGACACTGTCGGCCTGGGAGACTGACCTGGCAACCCATTCTCAAAAATCAATCCGCTTTTGAAAATTCTGTGAATAGCAGAGAAGCTCTGACAATAGTGTTTCATCTGTAGAGTCGCTATGAGTCGGATACCAACTCAATGGCACCTAACAACAACAACAACAACATGTTATCATAAACATTAACATTGACCTTCACTTAGAAAATGGAGTCTTTATGTCTAAGTTAGGCCATTTAGGTTGTTATGTTGACCTGAATTTTACAGCATACTGAGAGTGAATTTTCTCTCATTCCCTGCAATATTGAGCAACAAATAGCTTCTGTTGACATTATGTGTGTATCCATTACAGGGCAATTTATGCAAATATAACTGTTTTACAAAATTTCATCAACGGAGAAAATCATGTTACAGTCAGTCCTCTTAGGAAGTTCAACATGAAGCAGCATCCACACTTATGTATATCTTCTGGGACCACACATCAGAGAATTATTATTGAGATTTCTTTGCTATCTTCACAAGATGAAAAACGGTGCTTAAGCTTCCATATTCCAAACAAATCTTATGACCCCCGTTAAAGGATATCTTCTCCTCCCTCATATGATTGTCTTGATTTGTTCCATCAGACACTGATAATGGGATGGCACACCCATACTCTTGTCATTGTGTGCCTGCTGGACACAATGAGCTCTGAGTTGTAAGTAGCCTGTGACTGGCGACTTAAGTAAAAAGTAAGTTTCAGAATAAAAGCATTTGAAAGGGGGAAAGGCATTTATAAGGAAGAATCACAATCTTCAAAGTCAAACTATTTAGAAAGAATGGATGCCAATCCATCTAGCTTCCTAGCAGTACATAGAAAAAAAAACATTACTGAGCCTATGTTCATTCACTCTTTTATCTCTCTGTCTCACAGACACATGCACATACATGCATTCTACATTCACAGGGCATCATGAACAGCTCATTTCCTTTTCTTTTTATACTTCTTACATGATAAAAGCATCTTAACAACAACAGTTAACTCAATTTATAAAATAACCTTAAAATTACAAGTAAAGGCAGATAGCACCTATTGCTCAAGTTATTTTCAAACTTTTCAAATTGAAACAATAACTATTCTTATTTGTAGGAATCAATGTAATGTACTAAAGTCAGGTATTATTAATTGCTTCTCAGGGCATCATCTTACTTATTTGATCAACATGATGAAGCAGGCATCATGAGTTTCATTCTATGAGGAAGCTAAGACATGAAATATAAATCATGTAGTAAAATGTTACAACAAAGAAGGAATGGAATCCTTCATTCAAATCCAGGTCTTTCTGACTATAAGCAGGACGCTTGCTCATTTCTATGCCATATCACCTCACCCACACACACACACGGGGGACTTGTATCCTTCCTGAACGTCAAGTTCTAGAGTCAGTAGGTGAGGAAAAAGTGAACATTTAACATTACCCCAGTACATCGTCCACAACTTCCTAACTAAGGAGACATCTCAGAAATTCCAATAGTGCAAGATTTTCTTTTCTTCTTTCTTGAAATGAGAATATATTACTGCTTCTTTGATGCAACAGGAGGTGGAGTTGAACTGTTTTTAGAGATCGTGGGATTATGAGTATATATCTTTAAATACTGGAATCACTTTTGGAGTAGCCAGAGACTCCCATTACAAGTGGTCCACAAAAATGAAACGGACTACCGGGCGTGGTGGCCCATGTCTGTAATCCCCGTGGCTGAGGAGGTGGAGGCAGGAGGATTGCAAGTTCGAGACCAGAGGCAGTCTGGTAACTTAGCGAGACCTTGTCTCAAAAAGTAAAAATAATGGGCTGGGGGCACAGCTCAGTGGCCCAGCACTTGTAGAGCATGCAGGCACGAGGCCCTGGGTTCAACCCTGAGTACCACAAAAAAGAAAGAAAGAGAGAGAGAGAGAGAGAGAGAGAGAGAGAGAGAGAGAGAGACTGAATGTAATGTTGTCTCTAGGTCATAAACACAGTGAGTGAGTAGACTTTTCCTGAACCATCTAAAGTGTAATTTCCCCCTCATTTTCTCTCTCCTTCCATCCCTCTCTCTCTTTTTCCCTCCCTCTTTTTCCTTTCTTATTGGAAGAGAAGAACTGTATACATTAAGCAAATAAGTGAACTTATTCAAATTATCTGGATATTTTACACAGTTCCAAAGAATTTTATTATAAGTACTTCCCAAGAAACATAATACTTGGAAAAGGAACTAATCTTTGGGTATTACCTGGACCCTCCATGTTTTCTCACATTTCTACACTATCAGGTGGCTATTTATCTACTCTCATCCCCAAGGGGAAATGCTCTCAGATTAAAGGATTTCATTCAAAATGACTGCCAATGTCACAATCTTCATTTTTGAGCTGAGCATTTAAAGGTACAATTAGCTAAAAATATGATAGGGAGTGCTCAGATCACATGATAAGGGCTTTTCCTTTTTGCAAAGTCATTACTTACCAGTCTTTAACATAGCTTATGTTTCTACCAAATGACACCAGGAAAAAACAACTGTATGATCCTCACTCCTGTCCTGTCTATAAAATGTAGTCTTAAAAATACAAACAAACATTTTTTTTTATCCTAAAGCAAGGAAAGCCATCTTTTACTGAATGTTGTTAGTTGTTGTTAGGTGCTGTCGAGTCGGTATCCGACTCATAGCGACCCTCTGTACAACAGGGGAAACACTATTGTCAGTGCTTCTCTGCTGTTCATAGGGTTTTCAATGGCAGATTGATTTTTGGGAGGGGGTTGCCAGGTCCTTCTCCCAAGCCTACAGCTTCTGGTGTTCCCAGGCGGTCTCCCATCCAGG
>VMDO01020220.1:0-32082 GCA_007922755.1 Pedetes capensis | reverse complement strand
AAGTGCTCTACCACTCTCCTGCATCCCCATGCCCTCTTTTTTGAAATCTCCCTTTATTAGTAAATGACGATAGGGTACAGAGTAATACAGCATTGGCTTTTTCCATTATGCATCCTTTACATCTCTTCTGGCACTTTCATCAATCCACAAGGTTTATGGAGACTTATGGCTAATATATAGTAAAACTCAAATGCATATTTGGATTATATTCCCCTGTTTTTCCAATGTACTCATGAAGTTGCACTGTTTACATTGAAATCATCCTCTTCCTTTCATCCCTCTAGAATGACCCTCCTCTCCATCCCACTTTCCACAATCTTTGCTTCCCTCTGTTAGTTCCCTCCCTCCTCCTTTCTACTCTTTATATTGTCCCTTCTTCACTAAGTTTGGTTGTGCATTTTTATATATAAATTCGTGTATAGGACTTTTTCTTCCTTTAAGTAAGATTCACCTCCCACATATGAGTAAGAACATATGGTATTTCTCTCTTTGAATTTGTGTTCTTTTGCTTAAGATGATCTCCAGTTCCATCCATTTTGCTGCAAATGACATTATTTCATTTTTTACTACTGAGTAGTATTCCATTGTGTACATGTACCATATTTTTGTATCCATTCTTCTGTAGATGGGCACCTTGGTTGGTTTTATATCCTTGCTATTGTGAAAAGTGCTGCATTGAATATGGAGATGTAGTTGTCTCTGTGGTATAACTCATCTCTTTTTGTGTATATTCCCAGTAGTTGTATAACTGGGTCATATGGCAGTTCTCTTTTTAGTTTTCTGAGGTATCTCCATATTGATTTCCAAAGTGGCTGAACCAATTTACAGTCCCACTAACCGTGTAAGTAGGTTCCTTTTTCTCCACAATCTCGACAGTATTTGTTATTATTTGTTTTGTTGATCTTGGCTATTCTTACTGGCGTTAGGTGGAATCTCAGAGTTGTGTTGATTTGCATTTTTATCTTGAGACAGGATTTCACTAAATTACACAGACTTTCTCTGGCCTTGAACTTGCTATCCTTTTGCCTCTGCCTCCCGAGTTGCTGGGATTACAGATGTGTGCCATAGCACCTGGCTTGGATCTTATTTTCTTTGTACTTCTATAACAAAAAAACTTAGTCTGGGGAATTTGGAAACAAACAAAATTTACTTCTCACAGATCTGGAAGATGGGAAGTCCAAGAATCAAAACATCAGCAAATTCAGATGTCTGGTGAAAGCTGTACTCTATTTCCAAGATGACACCTTGATGCAGTATCCCTGGAGGGGAGCTCTATTCTCACACTGCAGAAGGCAGAAGGATAAACTTTCAAGCCATTTCATGAAGGCACCTAATCCTGTTTATAAGGGCAGAACTCTTATGACTCAATAGTTCCTTTTTTTTTTCCCCCTTTGGTACTGGAGATTAAACTGAGGTCCTTGTGTGTACTAAGCATGTAGTCTACCACACTGAGCTATACTACCACCTTTCAGTCACCTTTTAAATGCCACACTTCCCAGCTCTATTGCATTGGGGATTAAATTTCAGCAGCAAATTTGGAGGGAACAAAAACCATTGAGACTATAGCAGATCCCCTTGCTAATGGGATTGCCTCCAGGATAGTGGCTGGGTGGGGTTAGAGTTGGTTACATAGCTGCTTCTCAGTTCATAGTGAGGTCCACATTTGGCAGGCCTATCTGTCACTGAGTCAAGGCAGTCAAGGACTCTAGTCCACAAGGTTGCAGTTGTGATGGGGTCTGTTTCAGGGTTCAAAAGGTGTCAGGCCTGCTACCAGTTTTATGGACAGGTGTGACTTCTTCTAGGTCACCGAGGGGATAATACTAGCCCCAGACTGTGACTAGAACTGAGCCACAGGGCAGCCTCAGAGTCCAAGACGAAGCTCTGCAGGCCTGCCTCTGGGGTCCTAGCTCGCCATATCTCCCTCTAGTTCACTTTGCAGTCAGGACTGCTCTCAAATGATAACCTGGTAAAGCCTGATGTCAACATCAGGGCCTTTTCAGAATCTACTATGGCACTATGGTCAACAAGCCTGCCCCAGTGTCTTAGTCTCTCTATGGGCAGAACTGGTTCAGACCATAGCTGAGATGGCTGGAGTTGACTTGTAAAGCCCTTTCTAGATCCACAGCCGAGACTAAGGTCAGAAGTCATGTCATCCAAGGCACAAGTGAGGATGATTCCTCCATGTCCCTTTGGTGGATGATTTTGGTGGCAAGATCAGCCGAGGCCAAACTATGGCTGACTTCATAGGTGTTTGGACCCATTTCTGCCTCTGGAACCTGAAACCTGTTTGGAAGGTCCTCTTCAGGCTCCAGAGGCAGCCTTTCTGTTTCTGCCCTCTCATGGGGCTCTGTTCATTGTTGGTCTCTCCCAGGATTTCATAGTCTGGTACCTGTGTCCTAGTACTCACACAAAAGCACTTTTATCCATGCATGACTAAAAAGTTATTGTGTGGGGATATAAGTAGATGATCATCTATTTTACCACCTTATTGACATTTTCTTTTGTGAGGTACTTGTATCTTTGACTATTTTCAATGGTATTATTATTATTGTTAAGTTTAGTAGTTCATTATATGATCTAGATACAAGTTCTTTGTCGGACATGATTTGGGGATATTTTATTTAATAATGTGGTGTATGTATTATTTTCTACTTATTCATTCATTCATTCTTAATGCAGTAAGAACATATACATGAGATCTGCCCTCTTAACAAATTTTCAGGTGTATAATGCAGTACTATTAACTATAGGCATAGTATTGTATAGCCCTCTCCCTTTCGTGAAGTGGAAAGGCTACTGAGTTAAATCTCCAAGGATCCTTCTCTTTCCACCCCTCTCCCTTTTCTATCTCCTTGACAATATTCTTCCTGGTTCTTACTTCCTTATGTTCTGGCAGACCTTTTTCTGACCAGTAGGGCCTGGACTGGATTCCCTATGGAGTGAACCAACTCCTGTCTGTAATTAGCTTAGTGGAGCCATTGTGAAGTGATGCAAGAAGGCTTTGGCTTCCCCAGAGCCACACTTCATAGTCTAACACGCCCCTTATCTGTTTCTCTGGGGAGCCAGATACCAGGAAACCATTATGTTAATACAGCAACAACAGCTCTTATTATTTCAATCCCACAAAAAACACATGTGACCTGACATGATCTTAAGATACAAACAAGTATCATTCAGTATGCTTTAGGCTCTGAGGCACTGAGTTTTCTTACTTATCTGGCATTTTGGCCAAAACTGAATCCCTGATCCATTCAGCAAGAACTATCTTGTCCATTGTCTAAACTGGAAGTTCATTGGAAGTAATAGTATACTGATGCTATTTAGAGGCCTCTTCTTGTCATTTCATAGATTCTTTTCACTTTCTTGTTATTTGAACAAATTATGTTTTTCTCCCACAATTGCTCTTTTACCTATTTGCCATTCTACTCATTTTGCTTTCCTGAAAAATATTTTTCCTTGTTGCTCATCTTCCTTTGAAAGTTGATCTTGTTTTATAGACAATATGCAAAGATTCAGAAGAATTTTATATTTTGTTTTACACAACTTGCTTTTGATCAATTCCCAAATGTCCTATCTAGATATACAGGTTACAGACTAATGGAGTCATTTTGACGTCTCAAAGCCCTTTCTAACTCTGACTCTATTGTTTTATTGTCATTTAGTATTCTGTGCTTTCAAAATGTATTTTGTTTTCTTCAGCCAACTGTGACTATATCAGATAAATTTTATTTTATTTTATTTTATTTTATTTTATTTTATTTTTTTGCGGTACTGGGGGTTGAACCCAGGGCCTCGCGCTTGCATGCTTTGCAAGTGCTAGACCACTGAGCTGCACCCCAACCCATTTCTTTTACTTTTTTTGAGACAGGGTCTCACTAAGTTATGCAGACTGCCTCTAGTCTCGAACTTGAGATCCTCCTGCCTCCGCCTCCCGAGTCGCTGGGATTACAGGCGTGTGCCACTGCACCCGGCTTTATATTAGATAAAGTTTAAAACAATGTTTCCTTCCCCATCTAAGTGACACAGCTTATCAATTTTAATATCAATTTTAACCTATGAGAAATCTAGAAAATATTTTGCTATTGTTAGAAGCCATTTTTCTTACCCTTTGGTAACTCTCTTATTAGACTGTGAAGATTATTTGAATTATAAATATGCAGATATTTTTGAAAAATTGATTTGTTTTTTAAAATGATTATGACAGCTCATAGATTTATATGTATGAGAACATGAGGGGTTGGTTGTTGGACATTTGGTAAATAAAATAAATTGATTTGTGATTTTTCTTCTCTATACCTTCACTGACATACTTTCTTTTTATAGCTTTGTGTACCTCCTTTTTAGTTTTTTAAATGAAAACATTTTCTTAATAATCTTCAATGAGTTGGCTCATTAGAAGACTTTCCCCATTTTTAAATTGAATCCTGGAGTCAGGCCCTGATACCAAGTTAAACTCTGTGAGTCCCTACCATGATTGGACAGGGCAAGATGGAAATGCTGGAAAGAGCCAAGCTCATTGCAGAAATGAGTTGGTGCTGATCAAGGTTATTATAAACCTTAACCTTCCTTCAAAGAGGAAGTTACCTTGCCAGCCTCAGTGGAACTTTGACCCAGTCCCCAAGTAACAGGATTTGGTAAAAGGTAGTTTTTGGCTTTGTGTTAAGTGTAGCAAGCATGTTGATTTCTTTGCTGATTGCAGAATTCCAGGCTTCAGAAACTTCCATACTGGTTTAGGTCACTTAGAGACTGAAAACCTAGTATACAGGGACAAATCCAGAAAGAGATTGGTCTATTGTGACCCATGTATTCCACTTGATTCCATTGATTCCACTTGGCAGCAGTTGTATATATTTATCCCTTTTTGTGATGCTAAAAGAAGGAAGGTTTCCATTAATGACTGTAAAGTGTGTATATATATGTGTGTGTATATATATATGTATACACACACACACACACACACACACACACATATATATTCAATTTGTACATGCATCAGGACTTTACAGATGGGTGGGAGCCTCTTACCTCCCTCCCATGTATAGTTTTCCTCCCTTCTTTCTATCAAGCAGCATCTGGGAGTTTGGATGTGCTAGCTAATTCCACTTGCCTATAATACTAAATCTTGAACAAATTCTCTTGTCACTAGGGAAAGTAATAATAAATCAGTACTACTGTATAATGTGTGCATGCATGTGTATGTTCTTCCATTTCTTCCTGTTGGGTTATAAAGGTGATCTGTAGTAGTTGTAAAAGTTTATAAAACATAAAGAAACAAACAAACAAAAAAAGCAACCCTCTTACAATCTACTTTTCTATAGGAGTCTTGATTAACATTGTGAAGCAAGTACTTATTATCATGAATTCTATGCATACTATATTTTATGTAGTTACATCAGGCTATATTTGAATTTTCATTTATTTTTTAAAATATTACACTTTTCTCATTTTTAACATTGTCTGTATTTTTAAAAATTGACTGTGGGAGGACAATCATGTTTCTGAGGGTATACTGAGCCACAACATTACAGAAGATTTATTTTACAAAGTATTTATTGAATATTTTAGACAAATGAAAATACTGTATGGTGGTAAACAGATTAGCAATTAGTAGAATGAATCTGTCAATATCTATATCTATCTATATCTATCTATCTGTCCAGACAGACAGAGAGAGAGACAGAGAGGGAGAGAACTTTTTCCAGTACTAGAGGGTTCAACCCATGGCCTTGTGCATGCTAAGTAAGTACTCTACCACTGAGCTGTACACCTGGACTATTTTTTACTTTTTTTAATTTTGAGACAAAGTCTCGCCAAGTTGTACAGGCTGCCTCTGGCCTGGAACTTGCAATCCTCCTGTTTCAGCCTCTTCAGTTACTGGGATTATAGGCACATACCACAAAGCTTCATGTATGAATTTCCTTATAATGAAGCAACTGAATTTTTGCCTATAAATAAATTTGCAATGCCAGTTCACTAACTCATCACCAAATGGTAGCTGAATTTCTTCAAATGTTTTATCCTGGGTACAGAACAATATTTCTTAGACTTAGGTCACTAACACCTTGAGAATTCAGTAAAAGCTTTAAATCTTCCTTGTAGAGAAATACATATTCACATAAAAACTAATTATAAGAATAATCAATTATAGCTGGGCGAGGTGGTGCATGCCTGTAATCCCAGTGGCTCGGGAGGTGGAGGCAGGAGGATCACAAGTTTGAGACCAGAGGTAGTCTGCGTAATTTAGCGAGACCCTGTCTCGAAAAGCAAAAAAAAAAAAAAAAGGGCTGGGAGTGCAGCTCACTGGTCCAGCATTTGCAAAGCATGCAAGCGTGAGGCCCTGGGTTCAACTCCCTGTACCAGAAAAAAAAAAAGGAATAATCAATTATGACATGCCAGGCACTCTGCCAACTGTCTTACCTGTCTTGTTTCACCTAATCCTCATCACTGCACTATAAGGAATACTTATATTCTCCTAATTTTTCAGATAAAGATTTTTAAACATAAACAGGTTAAGTAATCTCTGGAAGCTCAGAGGGTTAGTAAGTGGAGAAATGAGGCTGAAATTCTCATTTTTATCCCCCCTAACTTTATCCCCTTCAAATAATTGTGCATACAAGTTTAGGGAGCCTATCAATTCATAAAGCCTGCTTATTAATACTCAGTTTAAGGACTCCTTGTTGTTGTTGTTAGGTGCCGTTGAGTCGAGTCCGACTCATAGCGACCCTATGTACAGCAGATCGAAACACTTGCCGATTCTGTGCCAGGCAAGCCATCTTATTTATGTTTAAGCCCATTGTTGCAGACACTGTGTTAATCCGTCTGGTGGAGGGTTTTCCTCTTTTCCGTTGACCTGCCACTCTTCCAAACATGATGTCCTTCTCCAGGGATTGTTCTCTCCTGACTACATGTCCGAAATATGTAAGACGCAGTTTGGCCATTTTTGCTTCTAAGGAGCACTCTGGTTGTACCTCTTCTAGGACAGATCTGTTGGTTCTTTACCTATGACAATTCAGAGATTTTCATTCTCAGTGATGAGCATATGTAGTTAATGAATCTAGCTATTTGTATACTTATTTAATTAAAATGTAATATTTGTTGGGTATCTCCTATTTTGAATACTTGTTTGGTTTTGTGATATGGTCTTTGTCTCTAAGAAGTTTACTATCTACATGGGAAGATAAGAATTATAGGGCAGGGGGTATAGCTCCTTGGTAGAGTGCTTGGCTATCATGCACAAGGGCCTGTGTTCAATCCCTAGCATCATAAGAAAAATAAAGTATGGGGAAAAAAGGAATTATACACATTAAATGGTAATGAAAAATACAAGTATGAAGTTGAATATACAGTAATTAGACATTTCCATAAGCTATATGTGAAAATTAAACTCTTTGTCATAGCTGCTGCTGTCATTCTCTAATTCTTTGATTTATAAAAGGGTAAATCAAAGGCCAACATATCCTTTGGGAATCTGGTAGATTCAGTATGTCATAAAAACAAGGCCTATAAAGTGACTCTGGAACTAAATATGCCTCACACCCAGAGCCCTGAGTGGTTTTCATCAGCTTTATTTATTAGTCCTAGGAGCATCCCCAATAAGAATATTCAAGAATGTGCAGCCAGCTCCCAGGCATTAGAACTATGTGTCCCAGGGTAATCTGTTAAATTGGACATCCATATATTCTCAAATATAATCCGTACCCTTTCAGCAGTTTTAGAGAACTACAAAATTAGATGCAGATTAGAATTGCGTGTGGATTGGATTCATGATTTAGAGAGCTGGCTGTGAATCCAGTCTGCATGCGATTCTAATCTGCATCTGATTTTGTAACTGTCTAAAATTGTTGAAAGTGTCTAAATTAGATTTAAGAATATGCGGTATATAGGACAGCAGAGCATCTTGGTAGTTGCTACAGTTTGACTCAAGTAGAGTTTCTATTGACAGGACTTCAAATGCTTCCTAGAATTACTAGTGATAATACTTGAACCTTGGAAGAAACTATCAAGCATGGGAAACTTATTTCTCCTGACTACCTAATAATCAAGTCATAGAGTGAGACAATTGTACATTTGAGTTGAACAGCCCCTACATACGAAGTTATCATAGACAAGTATCACTGTCAGTATGAAGGATGGATTATATCAGGCTTTCTGATAGCATGGCCTTCATCTAGTATTTGTATAAATTTAGAATTTTACTTTTGTTACTACTTGGGCTACAAATTTCTAAATAGCATGTGAATTTTATTCTTAAAGAAAATAAAACTTCTCCACTGTTACTTATGCTAGTAGTTTACCTCCTTCCATTTTTGCATCATTTTTATTTAAAATGTTTACAATTAGAATATTTTATATAGAGTTGTATAATACATTTATACTACATTTAATTTAATAAGCTGATTTACATTTCATTTCACACAGTGTTCCTATATCACTAAAATCTAAGTTGTTGGCATTCTTTTAAAAAGTAAAGCAAAGATTTTATGAAAACCTGTTATGTCTAAGAAGCTCCCAGATAGAAAATATTTTTAAAGAAATTCTAATCATTATTCACAAATTGTTTGAATTTATCTAGTTGTTGAAAGTAATTTTCCAGACATATATGCAAATACCTTGCATTTTATTTATTTAATTTCAAAAGAAGAGTATGTTACCAACTCTGTAATTTCTTAAATTCAGTTAGGTAAAAATATGTTTGAAAGAGCACTTTTCTTCACATTGCTTTGAACAGACATTTAATTTGTTTTTGAGGTAAATAGTAGATTAATATGAAATGTCCATCATGCTTTGGCTACACAGAGAGAATTGAAGAAATAGCGATTAATCCAACTTTTGAATTTGCTCTGGGTATGTATATGTGAATATGTGTGAGGGAGGGAACTTAAGACCTTTGGATTTCCTAATAAGCAGGACTCTGGGACAATAAAACTTGACATTCTTAACTGTTACTTGTATTTGTCCCTACAGCCCTGTGCAGTTATCTTCTTGTTAACGACCTGGAAGCCAAAGTCATAAACTGAGCATGTACCCAAGGCACTACTGTAAATTGCAAATAGCATTCATGTGGTCTCTTTGACCTAAGAGGAAATTGGATTACAGGGTAGAGAAGAAAGAATTTTGAGAGTAGAATGAAAATAAAAGTTAAGAATATAGAATACTCCAGAAGAACAGAGATGCGCAAATGTTTCCCAAGTCTTACAGTGAGATTTATTCAGGTGGGCCTTTTCATATCTTCAGATACTCCTTTGCTCAAAGCCAAGCACCAGATTGGGGCAGCCTCTGCTGCTGGGGTGTGTGTGTGTGTGTGTGTGTGTGTGTGTGTGTTTGTGTGTGTGTGTGGTTGTGTGTGTGGGTTGGCACTCATGAGATAATACAAATAATCAGTGAAGGAATAATTAATGATGTGGCAGGGAATATTTTTTGATAAATGCTTAGGGAATGAGGTGACAGGCGTGAAATTAGAAAATTCCTTCAGCGATCTAAAATATAAATAGCTTTCGGAACTGAAAAGAGTTTCACAGCTGAAGATTTTATTGTGTTGAGAGGAAAAACTTTTTTCTCTCCCCACTCCCTCCTCCTCTGCAAGTTGTTTGTCCATTCACAAAACAAATACTCTGAAGCCCAGCGCGGCTCATGGGAATAAATTTCAGGTCGAATTAGTACAGTTTCCTTGCTGTCAGGATGCTGGAATTAATGGTGTTTTGATGACACGAATTTTGAAGGGCAAACAAAGAGGCTGAGGGGAGAGAGACATGACTCCTTAGAAGCTTGGTCCTCCTCTCCCCCAGCCTCTCTTGTCTTCCCTGTCATCCGTCTGCCAATCTCCCTGTCCATGGTTAGTTAAAGGCGCTTTTTATCCTCTTTTCTTTCCCACAGAGTTTGCCAGATCCGGCCCGGTGCCTGGGTTCCAGGAGGACACGCTGCAGTTGGCCTTCATCGACTTGAGACAAGTAAGTCTTTGTGTTTTTGTTTTTTGTTTTTCTTTTAAGATGTGTGACTGAAGACCATCAGGTCTTAAGGAAAAGGGGAGGGATGGGGGATTGGCGTTGGCGATTCACACTGGAGACCTAAGGGGTTTTTCCTGTGTTTGAAGCCACCTCTTTTATTTAGCTATTTGGGATCCTTAGCTATGGTGGAGTTAAAGGTTTTGTGGGTAGAAGGGAAGGCAGGGGGTGGGAGGAGGGATCCAGAGAGAAGAGGGACTCAAGTGACCCTCAAGTGATGCGACCCATTGTGTTGTAGTTGGCTTCTGCAGACACAGCAAAAAGATAACTCATCAAGCCAATGCTAAGCAGGTGCACTGATGCAGAGACTGTCTGCCTGGGGAACTTTTGTTTGTGGATAATGTGGCCAGTAGCATTTATGAAAAAATGAAATATTTTACATTGTGGATTCTTGGTTTGATTTGTTGACTTTTTGCGGCTGGCTTGCGTCTTCCCATCACCTTCTTTGTAGAATGTGGTCAGCCATGAGTGACTAACTGGTTGTTTTTGAAGATGATTAGCAAAGGTTCTGATCAGTCATACTAATCTGACAGACAACCCCATTAAACCAGTGGGATGAAAGCTGGTCCATACACATACCTGAGTTTTGGCAAGCCCATTAGATACAAAGAGTCATTCAATAGGGCCATTTCTTACAGATTGCAAGGGATAGGTTGATAGACCTTGGTGGTTTGCATATAGTGGAGCAGGATGGGCGGGAGGCCCAAAGAGGGAGAGGGTTAACTGGGCTCTGTCATCTCTTCACGCTGAAGATGGATGGGGTTGGATAGAAAGTGTGAATGAAGTAAGAATCAATGACTGATGCTTCTCTCCTATTAAAACAATCTTTTTTTTTTTTTTGTCTGTTTAAAAAAGGGGGCTGGCTTTGTTTCTCCTGCCATAATGATGCAGTGCCTCTTGTTTTCAGAGCTGACATAGTTTGCATTCTGAAAACTTGGATGCCCAGAGTATTTCTTAAAGCTGTAGGAACCCTTGTATCAGTAGTCTCCATAGCACTGTGATTCGATTTATGCTGGAACAGCTTTTAACCCATAACAGATGGCCTTAGCTACCCCTGCATCCTTGTGGATGGGTAGTATAATCTGTCATCTGATGACAATTCTGGAAAGCCCTGTTAAGCAGAAAACAAAATTGTGTAAACGAAATTGTGTGTCTTTAGGCCTGCTAAAGTTTGAGGATTCAGGCCATGTCCTAGAAACGTGTGTCAACTTAATATTTGGGGGCTGAGGTAAGGGTTCTCTTACACATAGAGGCTTTCCCAGCATGGTCCCAAACAGAACTATCTCTTCCCACACTTAAGACCTTCCACCTGTGGATTCAGCAACTCAACTGAGACACTCAAATTTTAACCCTTTGATATAAGATTGAAAGGTCGAGATTTTGCATTAAGGTTTGGTGGGGTGGTATCTGGTGAGTTCTCCACCCCCTCACCCCAGTTTGTTCTCTGAAACTTCTAAGCCAATTGACTTTTCTTGGAAAGCAGAAATTGAATTTCCTTAGAGAAACATATCCAAGAAAAATCTTTTCGTTTCTCACTATTCATGAGAAGGAAATGTGGTCATTCTGTCCAGTTTGTGGTTTTGGTCCCTATGGAAAGAAATTGGTGTTCACAGAAAATATTAACTAAGGGAGTAAGTTAGGTAGCACAGCCAGAGTAAGGCGGATTTAAACTGGGGATAAATGCTGAAGTACTTGTGAGCTCTCAGTGGGCAGCAGTCTTGTTTATGCTTAAGTTGCTATTTGCTATTACATTTCTGTCCCCAGAATTTCATTTATGATGTTTTAATGGTAGAAACCATAACTATAAAATTATACTGATAATCAAAGGCTGTGCCTCTTCCTATTGAGTCTGTCATCTAAATTCTACTTATGTCTGTCTCTGTTAAAGCAGCTTGAAAGGAATAATTTTCCAACTTTGTTGTTAGGTGCCGTCGAGTTGTGTCTGACACTCATAGCAACCCTCATAGAGCTTTCAGTGGCTGATTGTTTGGGGATTGTTGTGGGATTGTTTCACTTAGATGATCTGAAAAACTTCCTTAGCTTTTGAGCTGTGTTAGCAAGCCTCAGGTAGGTTGATTCACTAAGAGAAAAATGATTATTCAATACCCTATGCTAAAAATATTTATTTCTTTGCAATTCATCTTAGTCATTCTCAGAACTTATTTAAAGTAAGCATTTTTAAAAAGGAGACTTCTGAAATATAGAGATGTTCAAACCATGAATAGAAAGCCTGGGAATATATTTCCAGAAGAGATATCTTGATATTAAATGATTACGTGTCCTATTGCATGTACTCTTCAGAATCCTAAAATAGAATTTTTGAACTGGGTGATGGAAGCTAATCTTAAAAAATCACATCGTATAACCTTTGGCTTGATCCGTAAGCCTGCACAGCATCCCAGATTATGTTTCTTTATCCTCCTTGAAAACTCTACCTGAGAGCACCAAGTTCACTTTCAGACAATTGATTATTAGAAAGATGTTTCTTCAGTTGGCTAAAATTGATTTCACTTGACATTGGCCCTTTGACTCTTTATATTTTTATTAATGCATCCTCAGTTTGGAAAGATGGGCTTTTATGCCTGATTTAGCAAGTTTTTCATTTGTAGTAATTGAATTTTTTTTTTTTTTTTTTTTTTTTACATGGAGCATTGTTACCTGTTCCTCAGCTAGGCTTGATATGGTTGATTTTATGAACCAAAATTGAGACTTCACTTTCATTGGTCCATATTTTTCTTTCAGGTATATTAGCAACACAATTTTGTCATCCTATAATGGCCTCTCTAAACCTTTTTAGGTCCTGATTCCATTATCTAGCTTATTAACTAAACTTAATCATTGTGTCATTTGTAAGCCAAAAATAAAAACATTAAATGGGAATATGGAAAGAGTTAAAGTTAAGATAGGATGTAAGGTAAAAATCCATGTAAGAAGGGGATCTGTCCTACTGCAGTTTAGCAAGGATAATCTTTTACTGTCATTAAGTATATCTGCTTCACTGATTTTGGAGAGTATTTATTCTGATCATGCTTTCATATTCTCTTGTGTTAGAGTTTCAGATGCTATCAATTGAATAATAATTTTAAAAATATTCAAAGCATGGAATTTTGATGAAATCACCTCTGTATAGTCTGTAATAACAGAGTGTCATTTAAAAGCTATAAAAATTTTCATTAGATGTGGATAGCAAAATTATTCATCCTTTTTCACCTGTTCTGTCTATTTCCACATTTCTGCTTCTTAAGGAAAGGAGTAAAATGACATTTGGAATATACATACATTCATGAAGCTTTGCATTTGTATAGCACTTCTGAGTTAAAGTATATTAGCATACACATCTCATTTGTCAGATTTCTAGGTTGAGAAAACCTGTTATTAATAATAATGTGGATTAAATAACAAAACTTCTTTAGCATTTATATTTTTTATATTTATAGGTTTATAAAAGTAGGATTGCAGTAGAACTTTACATATAAATCTGTGTATATTTTTAATCAAAATCCAAATTTGAGTTAATGTTAGAGAAGGACAAATTAAGGCCTCATTTAGTTAACTATCTTGAAGTGGTATATACATTCCAATTATTGATGGCCTTTAATGATTCATAGTTGGGAATAACACAGGGTCAATAGTAGATTCTTAGTAGATATTTGACTCTTAACAGTACTATGGCTAAGCATTAAGTAGACAATACTGATGAACACCACAAGTTGATTTTCCTTTCAGTTTATTTCATCAAACTTTGAGTGCCTACCATGTACAAAGCATAGCATGAATACTGTGGAAATACACAAATGAATATAATGTAATTTATGCTCTCCAGGAGCAAATGATTTATCAGCAAATTCTGAATTTAATATAAAGCACACTATGATAAGCATTGCCTGAGAAAGATAAAGCAATTGTGTATATTTCAGTTATTCAGGATAAACCATGCCACAACATATTGGCTTAAAATAAGAGCCATTTATTAAGCTCAAGTTTCTATAAATTAGCAATTTAGGATAGTTGAGCAGGGCTCCCTCCAACCTTGAGATCAACTGCTATATTGGTAAAGTGACTGGTCTAGGATGCTTTAAGAAGGCCGACTCCCCTCTGTTCCTTGTGATCTCTCATCACCAACAGCTTAATCTAGGCTTTTCAAAATCATCTGGCAAGGGTTCCAAGAAAGTGAGAGGAAGTGTGCAAACTTCTTGAACATTCTATTGTCTAGAGCTGGTTACAAGGTCAGCCCAAATTCAAGAAATGGGGAAATAAACTCCAACTTATTTTTTAAGTAGGATATTATATATATGAACAATGCAAATCAGGAGCAAGATTGTTATCTGTAAGTGTAAAAAGAGGCCATGAAGAAAAGAGACCTTTGTGAGCACAAAGAGTTATAAAATGTTTGATGGAAAAGGTAGAAAGTTAGACTGGAAGGAAATTAGCCATTCATTAGGGAAGTATGAATTTTAACTATAGAAAATAGCAGATTTAAGTTGTGTTGTTGTTTGTGTGTGTGTGTGTGTGTGTGTGTGTGTGTGTGTGTACTCACTCAACATGTGCATCTCTTGGGTTAATGAGATTCTAGACTATCTTTCCTCCTCTTTGCACCTGCATTCCTAACTTCTCATATTTAGTCCTTATTTTTTGCTATTCAGTTTCCTCATGGACTTCTTTTTTTAATGTCCTGTCTATTCTTCTCCTCATCAAATGCTGCTTATTATGTGCTATCCTGAAACATTTCACATTTCTGTTATTCACGTTTGTTGTGAAGGCATCTAACTCCCCAAATAATTATTTTATTATTAATTTAATTTATGTCAATTCACCTTCCATGTTTGACTAGCAGGAAAGAGTTCGAGAGTATTCTTTTCCTAAGTAATATCAAATTATCTTTCACTCCTTGGCCCCGACAGTTATTTGCTTCCAATGTGCATAAGTTTTTGTAAAGCTAAATGAACTAGGTTGTGTTGCATCAGATCCCCTGAATGGAGCTTGTTGGCAATGACTCTTGTACAGTAAGCCATCCCAAGATATCTAGGGCTTTTTTTAGATTGAGCTGTTGATATTCCCTCTGGGCCAGTTATTCCCTAATTTCTAGCCCATAGTCTAAAGTAAACACAATGCATTTCCATTGCAGACATTTAAAAGTCCTGCCTTAAAAACAAATATAAAACCTAAGAGAAATAATTGTATATTTCTTTTGGGGTACTGAACAAATTCTGATGCTATTTCTGTTAAATGTATATTGGTAAAAGCAGTAATTTCAGTTAGTCAATACCAGTTAGGGAAATCAGAGAACAACTGAGAACCTAACTAAATGGGAAATAGGAACTTCCCTTCCTATTTCCCATCCTATCTTGATCCTATTCAGTAAAATTTTGTTTTTCAAATCAAATTGCCCATGTATAATGAACATTATATTGTTCCTAAGAGGAATATTCTCCTTTTACTTGACTGCTGTGACACACATGGAAAAATCTCTTTTTAACTTTTTTTATTAGTAATTTTTAATGTCCAGCTTAATGGGTCTCATCATGTCCTTTCCATACATGCATTTCATTGTACATTGCTCACAATAACTTCCCCTTTACCTTCTCATGATCCTTCTCCCTCATCCCCTCCCTCTACCCAATGCTCTCCTTTCTACTTCCATATCTTTTTTCACATGGAAAAATCTTAACTTTGATTATTAATCATTTGCATGTTAGCCTTAGTAGAAAAACCATTTATATCAAAAGCTAATTTTGTCTGACATAGTACATATCAAAATGCCATATGGTCCATAAGATTTCTTTTTTAATATTTCACTATAACCATTCTAAGCTACTTCCTAACTAGCAGACTTCATGGGAGGCAAGGTAGGTCCACATCTTAAAATGCCTGAGGTACGAGTCTTCTGGTTTTCACCACAACCATTAAGCTAGTAACAGGAAGCTGTCTCTCTCATGTACCTGATTGTTGTTGTTGTTAGGTGCCGTTGAGTCGGTATCTGACTCATAGCGACCCTCACAGAGTTTTCAATGGCTGACTGTTTCGGGATCGCCTTGGGAGTGGGTTACCAGGCCCTTCTCCCATTTTTGCGGTGCTGGGAATTGAACTCAGGACCTCAGAGACTGCAGCGCAGTGCTCCACCCACTGAGCTAAATCCCAACCCCATGTACCTAATATTTGTCCTAAATCTGCCTGAATGTAAGTTGGGCTTTTAGAGGGTGGTCTGAAGTCTTCCCAAGTATTTACTATGCAGTGGCTAGGGAATCTTGATGCAAAAGAAGAAAAGTTTGTGAACAGGTAAGAAGGGAAAGTTTTTATGAAAGAGATATTCTTGCTGAAGGAAATTGGAGAGAGTTATTTGAGAATGCTTTATCAGTAAATTATATAGGCTATCACTAGAAACACTCTCTGTATGCTCATTTGAAATATTCTGTTAATCATCAGGTTATGTATGAATCTGAATGACCTGTAAACCCAGGAGTCAGTGGCACCCCAGAGTCAAAAGTCAAATAGCTTGATAACTCATGGAACTGGATGATGTTACTACTATAACAGATGTGGACAGTGGGGTTAGAAGGAATGGTTTAAACCATAAGGTTCATTATTTTGGCAAAGATAACCTATACCACTGATGTTGTTGTTATTTGGTGCCGTCAGATCCAACACACCAGCAGCACTCTACCAAGCCCCGTACCACTGACATAGTAGCATGTATATTTGGGGAGCCTGCAGCCATATCACTGTGGTGACTGATCCTGTCAGATCTCAGAAGCTAAGCCAGGTCAGGCCTGGTTAGTACTTGGATGCGGGGAGACCGCCTAGGAACACCAGGTGCTGTAGGCTTGGGAGAAGGACCCAGCAACCCATTCCCAAAAAACAATCAGCCATTGAAAACTGCATGAATAGCAGAGAAGCACTGACAATAGCGTTTTGCCTGTTGTACATAGGGTCGCTGTGAGTGGGACACTGACTTGACAGCACCTAATAACAAAAACAACATATTTGGGGAGGGCAGATCAGAAATGAAATCCAAATATCCCAATGACATTTGGTGTTTAAAAGAGGACATAATAATATATTAAACTATCTGCACAGATATCTCTGCTGACTCAGAGCCAGTAAAATTCCCATAGGCTACATTTTATGTCTTGAAATAGGCACATCAAGCATGTGGATATAGATATAGACCTCCCCAATAAGGAAGTATTTTTTCATTCATTCAACACTATACTTAACACTGTCATAGGCAGTGAGTATTGTATAGTGAATAAAACATTGTCTGTACCTTTGTGGAGTTTACATTCTTATATAATTATTCATGCTTGTAAAGCAGGCCTCTTCAGCATTCAGTTCTGCCCTTAATCGCTCTTTAGGCAGTCTTGGTGCTTCAAGGGGATGTCACTTTATCTTTATATAGATTTTGGGTTTTTGTGTTGTCACTACATTGTTCAGTTTTAGGGAT
Organism: Pedetes capensis; assembly: GCA_007922755.1. NCBI lineage: Eukaryota > Metazoa > Chordata > Mammalia > Rodentia > Pedetidae > Pedetes > Pedetes capensis. The sequence goes on along the minus strand of VMDO01020220.1, from coordinate 14,640 downwards.
ACCTGCAGAGTCTTTTGGGCAAGATCCCCAAGGCAAGGCCAAGTCTGCTATACACTGATATTCAGGCTTTCAGAAAAGGACTTGAGCTGTGGTTTGACAGCCCAGCATACATAAGAGGGTTAACTTCAAAAGGTGGTCTTTTGGTCTTTGCAAACAGAGTTTTCTGGCTATTTTGATAACATTATTTTGCTCAGGTTGTTTTGATAGACACCTATAACCTTCAGGGTAATATCTCCAACACCAAAGGAAACTATGTCAAGAAATAATTCCTATTTCTAAGCAGAGGAAAGCTAACATGAAGAAGTACTTTGGGTTTGGCCTTCTGATTCATGGATCCCTCAGATTAGCATCGTTACCGTGAACTCATACTGTCACAACCTGGGGTTAGGTGGGGAGCCTAACCAAAAGCTTGATTGTCCAGCACTTCCTCCTCCAGCCTGGAGGCAAGTTCCTCGCACTTAGTAGTTCCACCAGAGCATTGAAAATCCTTTTCAATGGGTAGTAGAAGGGCCTTTTCTAGAAGAATGAATCTAATCTGCACCAACCCTCTGCCATTTGCTCCAGTCAAAGGACAACTGTAACTTTTAATGTGGGTGTGGTATCACTATCACCCTAGATAGCTTCGTAACAAGGTCTGTCAGTTCAGAGGCCAGGGTTCCTTCCATTCCATGTCAGCTACTGAGTGAAGAACTAACAAATTCAACATAGTAGGCTACCTGGGAGTTCCCCTCCTGCTTTATCATAAAAGACGTGGAGAACCAACCAGACAGCCTGTGCCTGGGCCAGCCTGAGGCATTGCACCACTCTCTGTCTTCTCCAGCAAGCCAGGCCTGAGAAACTCAGACAGCCTCTCTCTTATCCAGTACCCAACATGGGAATGCATACCCACAAATCTTGAAGTATTAGGTTTCTGACACAATCGTATCTTTAGGAACAAGAACAAGAGAGTCATCACCAATGCGTCTTCCTGGATATAGTGGTGATATTAGGGATTATAGTGTTAGTGATGGCCAAGTGAAACTGCTATATTCTGAACAATGACCTTGTCCCCATTAACTCCACTGCCTAGTGTCCTACTAGAGGACACTCAGACCAAGGAAAGGGTAGCCAAGCCAGACTTTAGAACTTATGTCTCACTACCACATCCTATTGGTAGCCACTAGAGGGCAGCAGAGAGTGACAACCAAGGTCCAGATGTAGGACTTGGTGCATTTCAGTTTGCCAAGAAAGGAGGCTCCTTGGCTATAAGACAATGAGCTACCTAAGAGCCACAGTTGCAAGGATAGGTCCTTGGGGAATAAGGACTGAAAAAGAATCCAGAACCCTAGTCTAAAAGTTCAAACACTTCCTTATAGGCAAGTTCAGGAGCCTGGTAAAGGTATGAGGTAGGATTGACTAGGAAGGAAGAACCAAATGGCATCAGTGAAGAAGGTAAGGAACCAAAGGGAGTCTAATGAGTCATGTTCTAATGGAAAAAACAAGGATGGAACAAGAACCCAAATGAAAGAAAGAACAGCAGAAGTGAGCCAGAGTTTAGGAGGCAAAGGTACAGTCAGAAAGAGGTTGGTTCTCCAGGCAGCAGTGCCCAGGAAGAAGCCTTCAGTAGGGTCATATTATCAAGGAGAGATCTTCAAAGGGAGCAATCTGAGGCACAAAAAACAACCACATCTCTGGGAATTCTGTCTCTAAAAGGAATCCTGTTTCATTAGTCAGGATGATTTCTTTCTTTGTCTGTTGATTTGAAAGGATGGAGAGAGAGAGAGGGAAAGATGGCATGACGTTCTGAGATGTGATTAAAGAATTGTTCATGAAATGAACTTGGACTTGGGCATGAAGCCTTTCTGGATAGCATTTGAAACGGCAGCTCACTTTCATCAAATAGTTTCTGATGTTCCCTTTTCATATTCTGTACTCTAACTCTTGCAAAGAATATCTGGTAGAAGAGAAAGTCTGGTTCTGGTGACCAGTTATATAGCTAAGATCTCAGTCAATCCTGAGACTTAGTCTCTCTTGCTAGTAGGTTAGCAGAAAGCTATGTTTGGAGTCTCTTCTTGATGCTGGGTGCTTAGCAGTTTTCCAGACTCCTTAGGTGTAGAGAAAGAAAACCAATGCTTGGTCTCTTAAGCTTTTAGTGTCTCCCTCTTCTCAGCTTCTTACTCATCAGGAAAATGGGGCTCCTATAACTACAAATTCCAGGAGGCCTATACCAGTTGACAGGGCAACATAGTGGTTAGGAAGGTAAGGTTACTAGCTGTGACACTGGCATGTTATTTGATCTCAGATGTAGTTTCCTATGCTATAAAATGAAGGTTTTAAAATAACTTATAAAGCTTTTAAGTTTGGGATAAGCATTAAATGTTGTTGTTAGGTGGTGTGGAGTCGGTATACGACTCATAGCAACCCTGTGTGCAACAGGTGAAACACTACTGTCAGCGCTTCTCTGCTGTTCATAGAGTTTTCAATGGCAGATTGATTTTGGGGAATGGGTTGCTGGATCTGTCTCCCAACCCTACAGCACCTGCTGTTCCTACGCGGTCTCCCATCCAAGTACTAACCAGGCCTGACCGTGCTTAGCTTCCGAGATCTGACAGGATCGGATGCTACAGGGTTACGGCAGCAGGCAAGCATTAAATAAGATAATATGATCATGCTGCTTAATACTTGGTAAATATATAATCCATGATCATGTATTATTATCTTCAACTATTGTGACTTCTATACTGTAGAGCTCTGCATGGGGACGGTATCCAAGTCAGGAGACTTGGCGAGACCTCTTCAACTCTCCCTAATTCATTATACAACTTAAGGCTACTTGAGCCTTTGACTGCTGGCTTATGATGGGGTTCTTGTTTCCCAGGTAGTAAGAAGTTGAGAATAAATAGTCTGAGTGCTTCTGACTGAAAAGAAAATAAGCCTTAATATTTTATGTTTAACCAAATTAGAAGTTGTTTGCCTAATTTTTCCATTAAAAAAGTGTTTACTTAGGAAAATAGTACTACAGTATATTAAAATAATTTTTAAAGATGGAAAAAAAGCCTAAGTAAATCTGTTATTGCAACACAACCGTTTTTACTTTTGTGGGCTTCTCTTTGATCATTTTTTACATGCTTACTTGTAATAACTATATCATTTTAATTCAGCTTTTAAATTTAACATGTATCAAACACTTTCAGGCTATTACTCTTTAAATCATTTTAATTCAGGTATTGTTGTTAGGTGCCCTTGAGTCAGTGTCTGACTCATAGTGATCCTATGTACAACAGGCAAAACGCTATTGTCAGTGCTTCTCTGCTATTCATAGGGTTTTCAATGGCTGATTATTTTTTGGGAGTGGGTTGCAGGGTCCATCTCCTGGTGTTCTCAGATGGTCTCCCATCTAAGTACTAACCAGGCCTGACCTTGCTTAGCTTCTGAGATCTGACAGGATCAGACCCACAGTAGTACGGCTGCAGGCTAATTCAGGTATAATTTATATATAATAAAATAAAATGTATATATTTCAAATGGACAGTTCTGTGAGTTTTGATAAACATATATGCAGCTGTAACCACCACCACTGATATTTCTATCATACCAAGAATCTCCTTTTTGCTTCTTTGAAGTTACTCCTGCCCATTGTCCCCAAGTGAACACTCATCCACTTTCTACCACCATAAATTGGTTTGCATCTTCTAGAATGGTATATAAATTCTAGAATTTATATTCTTTTGTGCACCTTTTCTATCTGGCTTCTTTTGTTCAGGATAATATTTTGAGATTTATGTGTAGTGTTTTAATATGTTAATAATTTACTCCTTTTTGGTGAGTTATATTTGTTTATGTGCATATTCCATTATTTATACATTCATCTGTTCATATTTGTGAATATTTTATTGTTTTCACTTTGGGCCTATTATGAATAGAACTGGTATGAACATTTATATACAAGCATATATATGGATATAGGTTTTTATTTCTCTCAAGTATTACTCAGAGTTAAGTTAGATCTATGGTCAGGGCATATTTAACTGTATTCTAAGAATAGGTAAGTGGGTAAGAGTATAAGTTGTTCCCTGTCCTCTTTAGCTCTTGATGTTGACTGTATTTTATTTGTTTGTTGGTTTATTAAGACACAATTTACACTCAATAAAATTCATCCTTCTAGATATACTGTTCTATAAATTTTTACAGGCTGAATGCAATTGTGTAACCATCACCAAAATCAAGGTACACGATATACCCATTACTCAAAAAGTGCCTTTTATGCCTCTTTGCATTGAGTTGCGTCCCCTTCACTGCCAAGCCCTGCTGTGATCTCTGGCACCACAGTTTTATCTTTTCCAGAATGCCATATAAATGTAATCACACATATAGGTGGAATCATACTTTTAATTTTGTCTTCTTTCACTTAGCATAGTGCCTTTGAGATTTACCCATTTTTTTATGTTACTAGTCCATTCATTTTTAATGCCAAGTAGTATTCCATAATGCAGACTACTTGATGAGTTGAGGAGTATTTGGGTTTTTTTTTTTTAAGTTTGAAAATGTTATGAATAAATCTGCAGTAAATATTTATGTACTAGTTTTTAGGTGAACATATGTTTTATTACAAGTTTATTACATATGTTTTATTACAAGTAAATTCTTGGTAGTAGAATTAGTGAGTCATGTAGTAAGTATATTTTAGCTTTATAAAAAAAAACTGTCAAATTGCTTTCCAAAGGGGCTTTGCCACTTTGCTTTCCCACCATCAGTACATGAGAATTGAAACTGCTCTGCAACCTTGCTAGTGTTTGTTATTGCCAGTATTTTAGCATATTTTGTGCAAGATGATGGGTTTCATTATGACATTTTCATGCATGCCTATGATATAGTTTAATCATAGCTACCCTCTACTTGTATTTTTTAATATGTGCCATTCTAATATATGTAAAGTAGTATACAGAGGTTTGAATTTGCATTCCTCTAATGATGTTGGGTATCTTTATGTGTTTGGCATCTCTATCTCTATCTTTTCCTTTGTGATATATTTGTTCAAGTATTTTGTCCAGTTTAAAAAAAAATTCTTATTATTGAGTTGTGAAAGTATTTTATCTATTATAGAAAACATTCCATTATTGGATATATGTTTAACAATTTTCTCCTCCTCTATGGCTTTTCATTTTCTTTAACAGTGTCATTCAAAAAGCTTGGTGTTTTGAAAATGACACCTAGTTCATAAAAATATCTATTTTATTTATTAAATATTTTAGCAGCATGAGTCGAAAAATTTTATTTTAATGACATCTGATTTATAATGTTGTTGTTATTGTTAGGAGCCATTGAGTTGGGTCCTATTCATAGTGACCCTATGTACAACAGTACGAAACACTACCCAACACAGTGTCATGCACACAATCTTTTTATGTTTAAGTCTATTGTTGTAGCCACTGTGTTTCTTCTCATTTTGAGTCATGCCACATCAATAAATGGAGGTCCCAGAGGCTTTACTCCATTTCCACCATTAAGGTCAACTCAGCTCTGAGGAGGCAACTCTTCCCTAGTCATCTTCTGAATGCTTTCTGGCCCAAAGGGCTCATTCTCCAGCACTGTAGTTGACAGTGCTTCTCTGCTATTCATAGGGTTTTCAGTGGCTAATTGTTTCGGGAGTGGGCTGCCAGATCCTTCTCTCTAGTCTGTCTTAGTCTGGAAGCTCAGCTGAAACCTGCCACCATGGGTGACCATGCTGGTATCTGAAATCTCGGTGACATAACTTTCAGGTTCATAGCAACATGCAAGCTCCCACAGCCACTACAAGCTAACAGACATGTGGGAGTCCCATTTATAATACCATCAGTTTATTCTTCCATAGTTCATGCTTTATGTATCCTATCTTAAGAAACCTTCACCTAACCCAAGATCATGAAGATTTTCTCCTATTTTTTTCCTAGAAGTTTTATGTTAGGTTTCACATGTATGTCTAATGATGGTACATTTTGAGTTAATTTTTCCATGTGATGTGAGGTATGGTCAAGTTTCATATTTTTATATGGAACATACAGTTCTGTCGCAACTTGTTTTTAAAATAACCATGCTTTCTTCATTGATATGCCTTGATACTTCTATCAAAAAAATTAATTGACCATACTTGTGATGGTTTGTTTGTGGGTTCTTTATATTTCATTCAATTAATCTATATGTTTATCCTTACACTATGTCTTTTTACTATCTCTTGATTGTTTCTATTTCTTGAAATTCACTCTTTTCTTCTTTTTCAATGTTGTTTTGTGTTATTTTAATATCAGTGCTTAATTATTCATAGCTAATATGTAGAATATTATTCTATCACTGACAGCATTGTATTTCATGATAGATCTTGAAATGTCTTTTTTGATGATTAATGCAACCCCATTTCTCTTTAGTTTATCGTTCCCAGCATAGTAGACCATGTGATTGTCTGACTCACAATGGCCTATGCCTGTCCATTTTAGCTCACTGATGCCTAGAATGTCAATGTTTATGTGCTCCATTTCTCTTTTAATGATTTCTAATTTTCCTAGATTCATACTACATACATTCCATGTTCCAATTATTAATGGATGTTTACAGTTGTTTCTCCTCATTTTGAGTCATGCCATATCAGCAAATGGAGGTCCCTGGGGCCTTACTCAATTTCTGTCATCATGGGAGACTCTACTTTGACGAGGCAACTCTTCCCCCAGTAGTCTTTTGAGTGCCTTCCAACCTGGGGGGCTCATTTTCTGGCACTATATCTGACAGTATTTCTTTGCTATGAATAGCAAAGAAAGGGTTTTCAATGGCTAGTTTTTTCGGGAGTGGTTCGCCAGGTCCTACTCCCTAGTCTGTCTTAGTCTGGAAGCTCAGCTGAAAACCTGTCCACCGTGGGTAACCTTGCTCATATCTGAGGTACCAGTGGCAGAGCTCTCAGCCTCATCACAACACACAAGTCCCCACAGTGCGGCAAACTGACAGACATGTGGGGGCCAGTTAATATGACTATTATTCAAATTTATGCACCCACCACTAAAGCCACAAATGAAGAAAGGGAAGACTTCTATCAGCTTCTGCAATCTGAAATAGATCAAACATGCAATCAAGACATACTGATAGTCACTGGTGACTGGAATGCAAAGGTTGGAAACAAAGAAGAAGGCTCAGTAGTTGGAAAATATGGTCTTGGTGACAGAAACAAAGCTGGAGATCACATGATAGAATTTTGTCAGACCAATGACCTTTTCATTACAAATACATTTTTTCAACATAAATGGAGACTATACATGGACTTCACCAGATGGAACATAGAGGAATCAAACTGACTACATATGTGGAAAGAGATGATGGAAAAGCTCTATACAAAATGTTAAAACAAGACCAGGTGCTGATGGTGGATCAGACCATCAACTTCTCATATGCAAGTTTAAACTGAAGCTGAAGAAAATTAGAACAAGTATACGAGAGCCATGGTATGACCTTGATTATATCCCACCTGAGTTCAGAGACCACCTCAAAAATAGGTTTAATGCATTAGACACAAATGATAGGAGACCAGAAGAGTTGTGGTATGACATAAGAGATATCATTCAGGAAGGAAGCAAAAAGTTCTTAAAAAGACAAGAACAAAAGAAAATACCAAAGTACATGTCAAAAGAGACAGTAGAACTTTCCCTTGAATGTTGAGCAGCTAAAGTAAAAGGAAGACATGATGAAGTTAAGAAACTAAACAGAAGATTTCAGAAGGCAGCTCGAGAAGACAGAAACAAATATTATAATGACATGTGCAAGGAGCTGGAGGCAGAAAACCAAAAGGGAAGAACATGCTCTGTGTTTCTCAAGCTTAAGGCAGTGAAGAAAAAATTCAAGCCTCAAGTGGCAGTAGTGAAAGATTCTACAGGGAAAATATTAAATGATGCAGGAAACATCAAAAGAAGATTGGAAGAATACACAGAGTCATTATACAAGAAAGAATTGGTAGATGACCAACCATTCCAAGAGGTTGCATATGAAGAGGAACCAATAGTATTGAAGGACGAAGTGGAAGCTGCCTTGAAAGAACTGGCGAAACATAAGGCTCAGGAATTGATGGGGTACCAACAGATGCAGCACTGGAGGTATTAACATGTTTGTGCCAACAGGTTTGGAAAACAGCCACTTGGCCAACTGACTGGAAGAGATCCTTATTTGTGCCTATTTCCAAAAAAGGCAATCCAACTGAATGTGCAAACTATCGGACAATATCATTAATATTGCACATAAGCAAAATTCTACTAAAGATCATTCAGAAGCGACTGCAGCAGTATATAGACCGGGAATTACCAGAAAATCAAGCGGGATTCAGAAGGGGGGGAACCAGGGACATCATTGCTGATGTCAGGTGGATATTAGCTGAAAGCAAAGAATATCAGAAATATGTCTGTCTATGTTTTATTGACTATGCAAAGGCATTTGATTGTGTGGATCATAACAAATTATGGATAACATTTCAGAAAATGAGAATACCAGAACACCTAATTGTGCTCATGAGAAATCTGTACATGAACCAGGAGGCAGTTGTTCGAATAGAACAAGGAAACACTGTGTGGTTTAAAGTTGATAAAGGTGTGCACCAGGACTGTATACTTTCACCCTATCTCTTCAATTTATATGCTGAGCAAATAATCCGAGAAGCTGGACTTTATGAGGAAGAACACAGCATCAAGATTGGAGGAAGACTCATTAACAACCTGCGTTATGCAAATGACACAACTCTGCTTTGCTGAAAGTGAAGAGGATTTAAAACATTTACTCATGAAGATCAAAGATCATAACCTTCAATATGGGTTACTACTAAACATCAACAAAACAAAAATCCTTACGACTGGGTTAGCACGCAACTTCACAATAAATGGAGAAAAGATTGAGGTTGTCCAAGATTTTGCTTTGCTTGGCTCTATAATCAACACCTGTGGAAGCAGCAGCCAAGAAATCAAAAGATGCATTGCTCTAGGAAAAGCTGTGGCAAAAGATCTCTTCAGAGTATTGAAAAGCAAAGATGTCACATTGAAGACGAAGGTGCATCTGGCTCATGCCATGGTATTTTCAGTTGCATCATATGGTTGTGAAAGCTGGACATTGAACAAGGGAGACAAGAGAAGAATTGATGCTTTTCAATTGTGGTGCTGGAAACGTCTATTGAATATACCATGGACTACCAAAAGAACCAACAGATCTGTCCTAGAAGAAGTGCAACCAGAGTGCTCCTTGGAAGCAAAAATGACCAGACTGCGTCTTCCATATTTCGGACATGTAGTCAGGAGAGATCAATCCCTGGAGAAGGAGATCATGTTTGGGAGAGTGGCAGGTCAACGCAAAAGAGGAAAACCCTCCACCAGATGGACTGACACAGTGTCTGCAACAATGGGCTTAAACATAAATAAGATCATTTGCTTGGCACAGAATTGGCAAGTGTTTCGATCTGCTGTACATAGGGTCGCTATGAGTCGGTCTTGACTCGACAGCACCTAACAACAACAACACAACAATATGTAGAAATACAATTAGTTTGTATATTGATTTGACTCTCATACTTGCTGAATTTCCTTAATTGTACATTCTTTGGGATTTTCTCAGTGGATAATTATATCTGCAAATAAAGACAATTTCACTTCTTCCTTTCCTGTCTGAAGCTTTTTGTTTCTTGCCTTGCTGTATTAGGACCTCCAAAGCAATGTTAAAGAGATGTGCTGAAAGAAGATATTCTAGCATCAATCCTGATGTTAGTGGAAAATTATTCAGTCTTTCACCATTAAATGTGATGATAGATGTAAGGTTTTTTATGTCCTGTGTTAATTGAGAGAATTTCTTTATTCTGAATTTTCTTAGAGTTTTTATTGTGAATAGTACCTCAGTTTCATATATCCTCTTAAACTTATAATTTATTTCAAATGCTTTTTATATTTAAATTTTAGCCTATGTGTCCACAACTAAAGTCTTTTTGTTTGAATTCCTCCTTAAAATAAATCCTTTATGAAAGAATTATGAACATGTTTATGGCTCTAAAAGTATTGCTGTTTCCTAGAAAGGGGTTATTTAGGAGTGTAGGGGGTTAATAAAAAAAAAGACCCTAACTATATGGATTTATACAGTGTCTGCAACAATGGGCTTAAACATAAAAAGGATCATATGTATGGCATTGTTCAGAAGTGTTTCGTTCTATTGTACATTAAACTACTATGAGTTGGACCCCACTCAATGACACCTAGCAGCAACAATAACATTCATGCACTAGCTTTATGTGAGCTCCACCAGCATAAAGTCTTTTGATTTTAAATTTTTTGGTTAATTTGATAGGTATAAGAGGATACCCTTACTTTTTATTCCACTTTATTTTTTACTACACATAAAAATATTTACTATACACAAAAAATATTGAGTGGTTTATGAACATCTTCAGGAAGGGTATTAATCTACCAGTGTTCGTATTTTCACTTCTTGATGTTCTATGCTATGATGGGGCTAAGATTTAGGTCAGTTGGTAGAGCGATGCACTGTGGTCTCTGAGGTCCCAAGTTCAATTCCCAGCACCACAAAAATGGGAGAAGGACCTGGCAATCCACTCCCAAGGCAATCCCGAAACAGTCAGCCATTGAAAACCCTATGAGGATCGCTATGAGTCGGATACCGACTTGACGGCACCTAACAACAACACAACATGCTATGATGGAAGGAAGTTTGCAATCTGACTTGATACATCTCTAATTTAACCTTAGCTTATTATAATCTAATAATAAAGACAGGACTAACACTTTTGAAAAGTTGACTACTAGTAAAAGGCAACATGTGATTAGGTGCCAAACAAGTACCATGCGAATATTTTATGATTTTGGAGGAGGAAGATTTTGCTGTGTCCTTAGAAATGATGATTCTTGCCTTTTCTGTTATTGTTTTCACAATGGATCAATATGAGCTCATTTTCTTTATTAGTTTTAATTGTTTGGTTCTTATAAACATGTTCTATGGCCAAAATATTTGATAATCACTCTGGTTTGTTTGTTGTTTTATTTTTGTTTTGTTCTGGGGGCTAAATCCAGTCTCTCACATACTTTGCAAGTGCTCTGCCACTGAACTGTGTCCCCATCCTTTTTTTATTTCTTAAATTGAGACACCATGTCGCTAAATTAGGCAGGCTGCCTTTGGCCTCAAACCTGTGTGATCTTCCTGCCTCCGCCTCTCAAGTTGCTGGGATTACAGGTGTGCGCCACCACATCCAGCTCTGATAATCACTCTTTATAGTGTCTCTGAAAACTATGGTCATCTAGGAAAGTTTAATCCCATGCTGATAATAAAAATGTTTAAACCATTGCCTGGCTCTAGTGTTACCACAGAAAAGACTAAATCTGTCTGCCATTGGCAAACAAAGTTAAGGTATAATTTCTCTATTTTCTCCACTGTGTTTAAAAAATGATCTAAAGATCTACAGATTGAGGTATTTGTGTAAACCAAGTCTTAATCAGAGAAAGAAGTATTTCTCAAATTTTTCTGAAAGCTCTGATGCTTGGGCTTGATCAAGCCAACCGTTCAGTTCCCTGCAACAGTTATGGCCTTTTCATAAGAGGCTACCAGTATAATCTGCAGTATTTAGTGCCTTGGGACTCAAGAATCCAGGACCAGGAGAAGAAGTGGTTCTCAGAAGCTACCCATACACCAAAGCTGTATTAAAAAGAACTACCTCAGACAATAGTAAATTGGCAATATGATTGAATGTGAATGTACATCAAGTGGTAATTTTGGATCAGGACCGTCCCCCAAATGACCACCTGTTAAGGGCTTGGTCCCTAGCTTGGTGTTGTTGGGAAGTGGTAGAAGCTTTAAGAGTCAGGGCCTAGTGGGAATGCTTCAGGTCACTGAGGGTGTACCCTTGGAGAGGATAGTGGGACCCTGGCCTCTTCCTCTCTTTTTTTACTTCCTGGCCATGAGGAGAGCAGTTTTAATCTGTCATATACTCCTGCCATCATGTGCTGCCTCATTCAAAGCAAGGGGACCAAGTGATTGTGGGCCGAGATCTCTAAATCTGTAAGTGAACATAGGTTTATTATCTCATATATCTAAGTTTATTATCTCATTTTATTTTTTATTATCATTTTATTGTTTATTATCTCACATATCTAAGTTTATTATCTCACATATTATTTATAATAGTGGAAAGCTGACCAACACAGTAAGATGGATATAACTATTCATCAATACAAGCTATGTGTATGTTCATACTACATGTTTCCTGTGTTATAAATACAGGTGTGGTTAGAGTTCTATATGATGCTCTTACTTTTTCCTTCCCTTATAAACTCTGAGAGAAATAATTAAAAGGGGAGAAGTAGTTTTCCAATTTTTTTAAAGGTATCAGCTTCCTTTGTCTGTCTTTCTGTGTGTATATCTGTTCTTTCACAGCCTGCTTGGATGAAATGGAAGTGAAAAGGACAGTTAATTTAATTGAAGGGAGGTAATAGTATGTTGTGAGGAAGGGGAAGAGGGCATGAAAGTAGTTATGTCATGGTTCTTTTTGTGAAGTATAAAATTCAATTTTACTCTTCTCTTGATCTATATTATGCTACTACCATTGAGATCATTGACAATCTTTTATATCTTGTCTGCCATTTTGCCATCTCTTCCTTAAAAAGGTAGGATCAGGTCATTGGTCTACTTAAAAATTAGTCTGAGAGCCAGCTGCCATGGCACATACCTGTAATCTCAGGTACTCAGGAGGCTGAGTCAGAAGGATCATGAGCTTGAGGCCAGAGGCAGCCTGTGCAACTTAGTGAGACCCTGTCTCAAAATTAAAAAGATATATATATATATATATATATATATATATATATATATATATATATATATGTATGTATATATATATATATATATTTTTTTTTTAAGGTTAGGGGTGCAGCTTAGTGGTGGAGCACTTGCCTAGCATGCACAAGACCCTAGGTTCAACTCCCCAATACTGCAAGAAAAAAATTAAAATACCAAGAACCTTCTGTTCCTCAAATGACAAAAAGCAGATCTGGCCTCAACTCGCCTTTCTAGTTTCTTCTCTCAGTCATTCTTCCTAGTGTAGTGCCTAACCAGATTACTCTTAATACCTCTCCAGTCCCCAGACAAGGTAAGTTTTAGGCTCCTTCTCACTATGACAGAGTGCTCTTTCCTTGGTAGAGTGACAAACCCCCCTTCCTTTGCAGCTTGGCTCAAATGTCATCTCCTTTATAAATCCTTCCCAACCTCCTCAGGCAGATTTAATTGTTCCCTCTTTGGGTCCCTGACATTTTGTATGTCCCTTCATTACAAATGCTTTTATAATTACTTATTTAATTATCTGCCTTCACCATTAGATTCTGAGGTCAATCAAAGGCAGGAACCCTGTTTTATTTATCCTTGAATTCTGTCTCCCTCAGTGAGTAACATAGTTCTAGTATATATTGTGCTTTCATAATTGCTTGCTAGAGTGCATTGGCTTAATATTGTTTTGTGACATTTCAAAGGTAAATGGAGCTAGATTGAATTTCTGAATAATATTTTTACCCAAATGCTCATAAATGGATTCATCATTTTTCTCCCACTCCGTGCTCTTAATTCTCACTTTACTTTAATCATTTTAAATAAAGTTCAGTGTCTGCAGCTGTGGGGAAGGCAGGAACAAATAGGAATAGGGGGAACTCAGGAAGACTTTCTCTAGTGAGAGCCACAAGGGAGGGCTACCAGAGAAGAGCACCATGCAGGTAGTTTGTGTTATAAAGGCAAATAACTTTTCACCTGATAAATCACTCTTACTGTTTGCACAGGAAATGTCTTTTCCAACAAAACACTCGGTCCCATTCTTCCAACCCCATTGAATACATGGCTTAAGTGTGGGGTGTTGCTTTTTTATTCCTGTTCTCCAGTGGGGACATTTTTCTCAGTGCAAATGTACACTTGGATTTCATCCAGAATTTTATCCTTGTTATATCTTTCTGAGATGTATGTGGCCCACTTAACTGAGCTCCAAAATTAGGCCAGAATGTCAGTCTAAATTATGCAACCAATTCAAGATGTTGAAATCTTCCAGGAATGACTTCTAAAGTCATTTACAAATAATTCCTGCTGAGCAGTGAAAAGTTTTGAGTGAGAGTGATTTATGTGTCAAAAATATAACATAACATTATTCTCTGTGCCAGAAATATACATATAGTGTATGATAATAAAATACTGTGAGTGTGTTATATTTTGTTATAGTTTAAGCTATTCTAAAACTAGCTTCCTGGTTTTCCTCATTGCTTTCATAAGAACCTGTTCCTTCTGTAGTTCTCATTGCGATTAATGGCAATTGTTTTTCTTCTATGAACAGAAAGACTCCTTGACTCCTTTTTCTTTCCCATCCTACATCCAGTCTGCCAGATAATTGTGTTTTCTTGTTTTTTAAAATATATACAGAAACCAGCCACTCTCAACTATCATCTCTCTCCTGGTTTGAGTAGTCATTTTATTCTTTGTATTCTTAGAGTAGCTTTTTAACTGTTCTCCATGATTCTACTTCCCCACTCCCCATAGGCGATTTTCAGCATGGCAGTGAAAATAAATGTCAGATCATGTCACTACTCAGTCCCAGTTCCCACATTCCCACAGGTGCCTGTTGATCCACTCTAAGAAACAATTAGA
>VMDO01020219.1:0-37987 GCA_007922755.1 Pedetes capensis | reverse complement strand
GTGTGTGGTATTTGGGGGTTGAATCAGGGGCCTCAAATATCCTTTCTGAGTGTTCTACCACTGGACTGCACCCCCAGCCCATTTTAAGTTTTTTTATTCTGAGACAGGGTCTTGCTGTGTTACACGGGCTGCCCCTGGCCTCATACTTGAGATCCTCCTGCCTCAGCCTCCAGTGTCACTTGGATTGCAGGTGTGCACCACTGTACCTGGTTGTATGTATCTATATTATCTTAGAATATCTTTGCTCTCCTGATTACAGTGATGTTGATGCTGATTGTAAGAAACACTGATATAGCAAAAATGCTTGACTTAGAAAGCACAAGCCTTGCTGGGGGTGTTGGCGCATTCCTGTAATCCCAGTGACTCAGGAGGTAGAGGCAGGAGGATCGCAGGTTCGAGGCCAGAGGCAGCCTGCATAACTTAGTGAGACCCTGTTTCAAGATAAACATAAAAAAGGAGCTGAGGGTGCAGCTTAGTGGCAAAGCAGTTGTAAAGTATGCATGAGGCTCTGGGTTCAGACCCCTTTAGTAGAAAAACAAAAAACAGAAAACAAAAACCATAAGCCTGACGTTCTTGCTCCCTCTTCCCAAGAAATGACCATTATTAAGGTGCTAGTGCATAGGCTTCCTTATTTTCACACACCTACCTAGCCTGCAGCCATATCCACGTGGCATCCGATCCCGTCAGATCTCAGAAGCTAAGCAGGGTCGGGCCTGGTTAGTACTTGGATGGGAGACCGCCTGGGAACACCAGGTGCTGTAGGCTTGGGAGAAGGACCTGGCAGCCCATTCCCAAAAATCAATCCTCCATTGAAAACCCTATGAATAGCAGAGAAGCACTGACAATAGTGTTTCGTTTGTTGTACGTAGGGTCTCTATGAGTCGGACCCTGACTTGACGGCACCTAACAATAACATCTATCAACCTAATTTTTGAGATGGGGTCTCAAAAATACTGTGCTACCCACGCTGGTCTCAAACTCTCAGGTTCTAGTGATCCTCCTCCCTCAGCCTCCCTAGGAGCTGGGCCTATAGGTATGTGCCACTGTACTCAGCTCATGCCAATATTTTTAAAGATTGTGTAATATTCTGATACACAGACATGCTGGAATTCACTTATCAAGGACCCACTGATGGGCATAGGTCGTTCAGGGCTACAACACGTAGCTCTGTATTGAGAGCAGATGCCGCATTCTCCCACTTATCTCTGGCCCTATATGTGTTTAAAACTGAAATGGCGGAATTGGCCCGTTGGCTAAGCTGCGCCTTGAGACATCTTGGTCTGCACTGCAAGCTGTTCTCCTGAGCACACTGAGGCACGTTCCACTGCTGGTGCACAAATCCAGGACACTTTGAGCTTTGGACACCCTGTGTTTGGCTTTCGTCTCCTGGCCTGGATCTAGAAGTTTCCTGAAAGGAGTGTGAAGGAGTCACCAATGGCTGGGGCCTGTGTCTGTGGGCTCCTTAGCTCCTGACTGGGGCTAGACGGCCCTCATGTGTGTGGGCTGTGGGTTGAGTGGAGCACAGGGCAAGAGGCTGCTCTTCAGAGGTGGGCAGGGGCTCAGAGCCCCAACCACCACAACACTGCTTCTTTCACTACTGTAGCTGGAGGGCCGGCTGCCGAATGTGTTGTTGTTGTTAGGTGCTGTCGAGTCATGTCCGACTCATAGTGACCCTTATAGGATTTTCAATAGCTGATTGTTTTGGGATTGCCTCGGGAGTGGGTTGCCATGTCCTTCTCCCGATTTTGCGGTGCTGGGAATCAAACTCAGGACCTCAGAGACTGCAGAGCGGCGCTCTACCAACGGTGCTAAATCCCAGCCCACTAAATATGTAATCCTTACAGAAAACTGTTCTTTCGTCCTCCTCCCTTAGTAAAAGAGGACGAGGAGGCTCAGGGCAGATAGATGAGTTTTCTAGGATCCAAGGCTGGAATCCAAGTCTTCTGCCTTCTCTGCCTTACCTCTTTGCTGACCAGAGATGGGGAAAACCTGGAGTGGAGGGGTGAGGAGCGGGAAGAAGGTAAGGAGGGCAGGACAGGCAGGCACCTTGTAGGTAAAGTTGGACAGCTGGAAGGGCCCAGAGATGATGCAGTCTGACCGTCCTAAACAAAAGCAGAATGCAGTTCAGAGAGGTTAAGCCATCTTGCCAAGGTCACACTGTAAGGTTGTGACTTGAGGGGTGAAGGGGAAGAATGAGGCCTGTGGGAAGCTGAGCCAGCACTGTGGAGGAAAGACCCCAGGGAGAGGAGAGTGTGGCTCTGTGAGCCTTGATGGAGTGGAGCTAGGTGGCTGGGCCAGCTGGTCACAGGACCCCCCCCCCCCCCACTGGAAGATGCAGCCCTGGTCCCAAGTGAGCACACAGGTCACTGGCATGGAGATGGGTTGGGGTCAACATGCGAGGCCCTGTGGGTGTTTAGCCCAGATTCCTGTAGCCTGCTCATTTCCCGTCACACTTGCCGGGGGGCTTCCTGCGAGGGAGCGGCCCCCGCACTTTGAATTAGCCTTGTCTGGGGGCCGTGCCCGCTGCAGCCGTTCAGGGGTCTGGGACAGGGCCTTCCCTCTGTCAGCCCCGTGTCCTGGTGACTGACACATGTTTGAGACGTGTTGGCCAAAGGCGTGGATGCCAGCTGAGCCGTGCCTCGATGACTGCAGTTCCGACTAACCCCGAGTCACCGCAGACGCCCAGCCAGGCCCATGTGCTCCAGCGTGGGGTCTTCCCAGCAACTTTTTCTTTTTTTTCTCCCAGCTCCTTAGGAATTCAGGAAGTCAGAATTACAGACACGGAGGGCCCTGGGGGCGGGGCGGAGGTGTAGGGTGGGAGGAAACGGCTATGTCATGGACACCTTCTGTGCGTCAGAGCCTGGGCCGTGAGCTGCCTGTGCTTGCTCTCCTGCCCCCGGGGAAGTCCGTCTCACCTGAGGTGAGAGACGTGGACTCGCGGCTACGGAGCAGGTCCGAGATTGATCTGGGTCAGGATCTGAATCCAGGTCAGGCTGATGCCACCATTCCCTCCCTTGAGCCCTGCAGCCAACCTGTCATGTGTCCTTGGGGAAGTCACCTCCTTTCCCGGGCCAACTTTCCCCTCCTGAGGGATGAGGGGTCAGGCAGTGGACGCTGTCAGTCTGCCGTCGGGGCCAGTCTGACACCCTGTGGCTCGCTGTCCCACTGAGACGGCTCAGCCCTGGGAGACACCTGGCCTTCTGGTGATGGACAACCCTCCAGGATCCCGTCCCTCAGTGTCCTCGCACGGGGCATCGGGGTGGAACGTGTGGCTTGAGAGCTGTCTTTTCCCAAGTGGGCAGAAATGGGAGCTGACCCCGGGGGAGCTGGGTGGCCCCTGTGGGCCGAGTTGTGTTGGAAATCTTGTGGGCACGAGGGCCTCCACAGTGCTGGGGAGAGATGGGAGAGGAGCAGGCAGGCCCCCGGGTCGGCTGTGCCAGCTGAGGGTGTCCTGATTTGCAAAGAGATGGAAAGATGGAGATAATTGCTTTGTGAGAAATGGAAAGGCCTAAGAGCATAGATAAGTTGTCTCCCTTTATCTTCTGCGGGGCCGGAGGCAGGGGATGCGGGTGCTGTCTGCTCAGGCAGGGTGGGGCGGGGGGCAGGACCCCAGGCTGCCTGTGGAGGGGCGTGTGCGCGGGAGGCTGCTGCTTTATTGCTCTGGCCATTTCTCCCCTGCCCCAGGACCCACTCTCATTTCTCCTCAGCCTGGCTGTTGTCAGGGCTCCTTGCTCTGGGCAGGGCAGGGGGTGAAGGGGACAGGACCGTCTCTTGGCACCCATGAACAGTCGCTGCAATGCTCCGTGGGGCCGTGCTCAGGATCTGCAGCCTGAGGCTTCCCGGGCATGGCGGAAGCAGAATTTATTGGGGTGGCGGAGGCTGGCCTCGGAGGAAGACACCCTGTGGCTTGCTGTCCCACCAGAACTGTGATGGCTCAGCCCTGGGAGACACCTGACCTTCTAGTGATGGGCGACCTTCCAGGACCTGTCCTTCAGTGCCCTCGCACGGGGCGTCAGGGTGGAACGTGTGGCTTGAGAGTTGTCTTTTCCTAAGTGGGCAGGAGTGGGAGCTGACTCTGGGGGAGCTGGGTGGCCCCAGTGGGCTGAGTTATGTTGGAGGTGGCTGTGATCCCCTCTGATTTATCCCTCGGGGCTGGCACCTGGCACAGCCTCCACGTTGGCGCTCGAACGTTCTGCTGCCCTCCTGCCATCAGGGGAGCACACTTTTGGAGATTAAGAGCATGGATTTATTTTTTTTTAAGTTTTTTTTCTTAAAGTACGGGGAGATTAGAAAGCCTTCAACATAAACCCAGCCCCTGGTGGGCTTGCCGGAGGGCCAGAGCTTTCTCAAGGCAAAGCCGGAGCCTCGTAATTACGGGGGCTGATCGCGGCTCCTCTTTTCATCTCGCGCTAATCAGACCCTGCAAGGCCAGGAAAGAGAGAGGCTTGGGGACCGGGCGCCCTCGGGGGGCCGTGAGCGGAGGAAGGGAGGAAGGTCAGCCGGACTGGACCATCACCTTGGCATTGGCCCTGTGGTGTGCAAAGTTGGCTTTTCCATTTTACTCAGGAAAAAAGCACAAGCGTGTATGTGTGCGTGTCTCCTATAAGTAGAAAACGCTCGCTCTCTGTACCCGCACGCTAGGAGGGATGCGAGGCGTTTGCAAGAGCAGCCCCAGTCTGGGGTTTGCGCTCGCCGCTTCCCGAGACTGCAAGTGCCTTTTCACGAGTCGCGAGGAGCGCCAGTCCATCCGCACTTGTAGCTTGGGCTATTCACTGGGCTTCCATGCCCGCCTTGTGCCGGCTCCCAGGGCAGACACGCCTTGTGCTCAGGCAGAGGACTCTGAACCGCATGCAGGATGTCACAGATGCGTGCTGCGTCTGATGCCAACAGATCGGTGTCCCTGTGGCGCAATGTTAACATAGCCATGAATTCCCTGTGACTCATTGTTGGGATTTGTCTTTGGTGTCCCGTGTCCTGTGAGCCACCAGCTGTACCGCTGATCCGAAGGCTTGGGCCGAGTGGGAGGTTGGAGGAGCCTGGCTGTAGAGTCAGAAATCAGTTCACAAAGATGTGCGGCCCCTCTCAAAGGGCAGGCGGCTGTCTGGATGCTGGGGACAGAGCGAATGGCTACCCTCCTGGAATGTGTGTCCTGGTGGCATGGTGCGAGGGAAAAGATAGGACATGCAGGCAGGCTCTCAGGCCTGAGGGACTAGCTGAGGCCACATCTCAGTGGTCATTACAGTGGTCATTACCCAGGGGCCTGCCTGCTCATTACAGGAGAGGAGACATTTCCCAAAGAGTAACCCCGAGGAGACCATAAGTGCGTGGACCTGTGCTGCCCTCTCCCATCCAGAACCCACGACAGGCATCGCCAGCCATAGCAGCACAGTCTGCTCAGCTCCTCAGCACCGAGTCTAAGCAGCCGATACAATCCAGCCCCACTGCAGAGGGGGAGGAAGCCTCCCAGAGCCCACAGAATAGCGTCTGACCGCCACCGCCCCTGCCGCCGGGGAAGTTTGTTGAGAAGAAAAGGCTTGCCACAAGGGCCAGGGGTGGACAGAGTGCAGGTTCCAGGTACACAGACCACACCCAGGGCTCCAAGACATTGGCCCCATCAGGGCGAGGCAGGCGAGGTAGGGTTGTCACACAGATGGACCGTCAGGTTGTGACACCTGGTCCCGGGGCAGAGGCCATCTGTGTGTCTGCCTGCCATCTGCCCCAGTTTACACATGTTGGCTCAGGTGGGCAGCTGGTGCCTGGGCAGGTTTGTGCTCTGCTCAGGAGATAGGCTGGGCTCCACAGGTGCTGGTGGTGCCCTTGGCTGGAAAGAAGGGAGGATGGGCGGGAGAAGAGGAGAAGAAGAAGGGCAGATGCTACGGTCTGCTCAGCCTGCAGGAGGAACCCAGGCCGGGGCAGGAAGAAGGCTCTTTAGCTACAAAGTCAGGGCCTCTTAAGACCCTGAGCAGAGAGGGCCTTCAAGTGTCAAAACAAAGCAATGAGTACCAAGGCTGAGGGCACCGACTGAGAAGGACCAGGCTTTGCTTCAGACTTGACCTTGGTGTGGGGAGCAGAGTTTCTCAACATGGGGTCACGGTGAAGAGCTCCGCTCGCCCAGACGTGTCGCCGGAGAGTTCCATGGGAGCGACTGGGTGCAATGAAGGAAAACTGTCTCTCCTTCAGGAGGACCCTGAGGTCTGCGGAGACGCGCTCTTCACACTGCAGCTGAGGGCAGAACGTGCCGCATCTCCCAAGCTCTTTCACTCCTGGAAGATTGCTGCTGCCATCTCACGGGGCTGCCGCTGTTGTTAGGGGCCGCTGAGTCGAGTCCGACCCACAGCGACCCTCGTAGGGCTTTCAAGGGCTGATTTTTTCGGGAGTGGGCTGCCCCACCCTTCTCCCATTTTTGCGGGTGCTGGGGATCGGACACAGGGCCTCAGAGAGAGCAGAGAAGCTCTCTGCCAGCTGAGCTGAACCCCAGCCCTCTCGTGGGACTGGCGATCCTTAGAAGCCAGTTTTGGGAAACGCCCTCCTGAGGTTCCACTTGCCCACTACTGCTCCGCCGTCAAGCCCTCTGCTGCCCGCTCCCCAAAACATCGCCTGCTCCCTCCTGCCCCCCTGGGCCTGCTTATGCCCTATCTTCCCCCACCTTTTCACGATCCTGCCATGCTAAACCCTTCGTCCTCCACAAAGCCACTCTGTGGGATGGTTCATCACTGGCTGGCCCTGGTCCCCTCCAGGAGACAGCAGCCCTGACCAATCATTTCCTTGTGCCCTCTGTCCAGGGTTTGGGGCTCCAGGCCCACTCCTTTGATCAGGTCAGGCTGTGGCAGGCGTGCACTGACCACCCCTATGGGCAGGTTGTAGAGGCACGCCTCCTGGCCACCCCGTCTCCCCTTCAGCCCCTGCCCAGCCCATCAGGGGTAAAGGCCCCCCCGCACCTCCAGTCAGGAAAGAGGTCCTGTCCCTCTGGAACGTGGTTCCTTCTTCTCCTTAACGTGCAGAGAGATGGAAGAGGGAAGGCCACCGGCTGACTCGGTCACACGTTCTCTTCCTCTGAAATGATCCAGGGGCATTTTCTTGTTTAATTATTAATGCTCTGCTTCGGATGGTGTCCCATAGGTTAACCTCTGTCACTCCAAATGGAGTCGGCCTAATGACCACTGCGGCAAGATTGATTTTTCCTCCTGCCACCTCATAAGCATATGTCTTTGGAATCTGTCCTCTGAGAGGGAGCCCAGGAAGTCCCATTAATGTGACTGGGGAGGAATCCATGTCCCCCCCCACCATGGTGACAGCTCCTTTCTGGCTGCTCCTCTCTCTTCCTGAGTGAAGTGTCAGAGACATGTTGAAATGTTGTTGTTGTTGTTGTTGTTGTTAGGTGCTGTTGAGTGTGGTCCGACTCATAGTGACCCTCATAGGGTTTTCAATGGCTGACTGTTTTGGGATTGCCTTGGGAGTGGGTTGCCAGGTCCTTCTCCCATTTTGCGGTGCTGGGAATCGAACTTAGGACCTCAGAGACTGCAGCGCAGCGCTCTACCAACTGAGCTGAATCCCAGCCCCAACACGTTGAAATAGCTTTCCTAAAATCAGTTTCTGAAAGGGCAGCCTTGGATTGGACACCACCTCCAGGCTGCCCACAACTCGTCAGAAAGTTAAAGTGAGTGTGCTGGGAAGATGGTGCAGACGGAGATGATTTCACGCAGCGTGTGTGGCTGGGCTGGAGCCGCCTCTTTGCCAAGCCCTGCGGCAGAGTTAGGGGATGTGGTGTTTGCGTACGCAGAGCTGAGGCCAGAGGGCAGTTGTGGGGAGGGGAGGGGCATGAGCCAGGCTTGGAGGGGGCGTGAGCAGGAGTGAAGCTCAGTGTGATAAAAGGCTGGTGGTGAGGAGGCATCTTTTATGGAGTGAGTTAGCTATGCAGTGCTGGGGTTGGAACCCAGGGTCTGGTGCATGCTGGGCAAGCCCTGTGCCACCGAGCTGCCTTCCCAGCCCGGGAGGCAGTGTATGGATTGGGCCAGGTTCCAGGAAAAATTCTGACTGCTGAGGGTCGGAAAGGGGTCATTTGTTCTAATGCTGGGCATCCTTCTTTCTCTGCCTGTGACCCGCGGATGTGGCCTCACACGGGCATCTTGATGTTCCAGGCTCGGGTCTGAATCCCAGGCGCCCCTGTTCTTGGAACCTTGCCACAGTCACACGGACAGAGTCAGGAAGCTGGGGCATCGGTCTAAATGCCACCTCCCTGGCTGAGTCTAGTGGCCCTCTCCTCAGTCCATCTCCACTTCCTGTGTGTTCATCCAAACAACTGTCACTCTTTCTGTGCCCTGGCGTCCAGGGCTGTCCATGCCGGTGGAGCCGAGTGAACTGTCCAGAACTAATGCAGTGAGAAAGGTTTGTGTGAAGATTTCAAAAGATCTTGCACATGATAGCAATGATTGCATTTCCTCCCCTTCCATCCCTGTGGGTCCAAAAGAGCCAGAGGATTTGCCCTCTCTGGACCACGTACCCCCCTTCTTTGCTCTTCTAATCTGGGCAAATCTGAAGGTGCCAGCCAAGGTCTTTTGGGGAGAATGGTGGAGATCATAGGAGCTGCCCAAGCCTGAGTCAGGGTTGCTCGGGGAACCAAGACACGGCTTTCTCCAGAGTTGGCATCCGGATCCCGTGCCTTCTGGAGCCCTGTGTCCATTGCTTATTTCTTCACTTGATGCTCAATCAGCCTCAGTTTCCTCCAGATGTGCCAGTCTGTCCTGACTCCCCAACACTCCATGCCTGTCCTGGGTGGGCTCTGTCTGGTGTTGGGTCAAATCTGGAAGAGAACAGAGTGACAGAATCCATCACTGAGGTCTCTGCAGCCCTGTGCTGTGCAGGACAGGCCGCTGCTGAGGTGGGCGTGGATCTCTGAGGCTGCTAGCGGTGTGCGGACATAAAAGGGACCATTCTTCCCAGACTCTGCAAATCAGGCAGGAACACCAGAATCGCTCTTCTCTCTCCCAGTGGACTTGCAGAATGCATTTGAAGTCTGGCTAAATCTGCATTTGGCTAAATGATTTCCAGATCTTGCATAGACAGTAAAACCTCATTAATCATTCATTTGGACCCCCATGGTTACACAGCATTTGTGACAATTTGTTTATCTATGAAGGAGCTGCTAAGAAAGAGCTTAACAAGGAAACGACTGGGGTGGAGAGGAGAGTGTTTAACCTTTTGGAAGAGAAGAGGTCTAAGTAGCTGGGCTCTGGATACACACAGGGCTGCTTGTTGTTGTTAGGTGCCATCGAGTTGGTATCCGACTCATAGTGACCCTCATAGGGTTTTCAATGGCTGACTGTTTCAGGATTGCCTTGGGAGTGGATTGCCAGGCCCTTCTTCCATTTTTGTGGTGCTGGGAGTTGAACTCCAGACCTCAGAGACTGCAGAGCGGTGCCCTACCAACTGAGCTAAATCCCAGCCCCACAGAGCTGGGGTGAATGCAAAATGCACGATACCCCCCCAGCCCCTAAGGAGGCCACAGGCTCCTCATCTGGAAACTCAGGGCCCATGGACTTGACCCCAACCACTGTAAGCATGGAGACCCCTCTCCAATGTCAAAGTATTTTCTCCAACATCTCTGCCCCCCAGTTATCCAAAGCTGCATTTTTTAGTGCTGCTGGTTGAGAAGAAAAGCTATTCTGGATTCAGTAAAGCTTTTAAATAAATCATGATGGTATCTGCGCGCACATGAAGAATAGCGCTATCTCTGTGAGTCACGGCGTTCATTCAGTTTACAGATGGCATGGGGCCGTCTGGATTCCGGCTCTCCTGGAGGTGGCTCGGTTCCCTCCCTGCAGGGCCCTGAGGTCAGCAGTCCACCAGGTGGGGACCCTTGGGTGTGAGCCTGCTCTTGAAGGGTGTAGGGCTGTGAGTCCTGCAGCGCTGGGACAGGACGGAGCCGCAGAGGCCAACTCACCACTCCTGTGGGCCTCCTCCAGGAGCCTGGGGGGGACCCCCCCCTTAGGGTGCAAGGGGGTCAGCATCTGCGCAGCATCGCCCTCTGGGTGTGGGTGGCTACTGTCCCGTGGGAAGCAGCGTCCAGTGGTCCAGGTGGCCGGTGACCAGAGCTGCCTGGAAGGGCTGCTCCCGGCTCAGTCACGCTGGACCCCTTTCTTCTGTCCCCTCCTGCGGGAGGGGTAGGGAGAGGACGCGGGTGGGCGAGACCGGTCAGAAACGAAGCAGGGGGACAGAGATCGCAGCCTGTCCCACAGCCAGATCTGGGCTTCTTAGGTCAAGGATGCGCTCGGGGGCCTCAGGACTCCCTGGGGCTGCCGCCGAGCACGTGCGCAGGGGCATCTTTCGGGGGCAGAGGTCAGTAACTTGCAGTTGCTTCTCGGAGCAGTCTCCCAGCCAGGAGTCCCCCCTTTCCCCTGACTCAGGCCCCCCACCCTGCTGTACTCAGAGCTGGGAAGCTGGGCGGTGTTAGTCCAAGCCTGAGAGAGCTGCATCGCCTTAGCAGGGCTGTCCCGCCACTCTGTGAGAAGTCTCAGCACCAAACAGATGCCAGGCCGTGTGGAGTGAGTCAGACCCGTCTCCTTTGTTCCTCTCCCAGGCTCTAGATGGCGCTCTCCATGGGGGTCCTGGTGGTCTTCTCCCTTCTGCAAACCACCTTCGCCCTGAACCCTGAAGACCCCAACGTGTGCAGCCACTGGGAGAGGTAAGATGGGGACTGGCCCTGGGCTTGGCACTCTGGGCTCGGAGCAGAGTCAGAGAGGCAGCAGCTGTCCATGAAGGGCCTGCAGGCCAGCTGGGGGACAACTCAGGTGCAGAGGAACAGGGTAGAGCAGGGTAGAGACCCAGCGCTTGGGAGGTCAGGGTGGAGGCAGCTCATAGGACCTGCACTTGACAATGTGCAGGGGCCGTTCCCACTCGCCCTGTGATTGTACTTCCCGCCCATTTTACAGATGAGGAAGTAGAGGCCCAGAGGAACTCGACCCTTGCCCACAGTCGGAGGGCTGCAGAGAGTTGGAGGATGTGGACTGTGGTCCCAAATGTCTTGCTTTCTGATGCTGGATGCTTGTCCGGGTCTCCCAGGACAGGTAGCAGAGCGGCAGTCTGAATGAGTGGCCGATAGCCTGGCCCAGTGAGGGCGGGGGGCAGCTCCTGCTGCTTCCGGCCTGGTGGGGCAGGGGATTGCCGAGGCCGTAGCAGGAGACCCGCTGCGTTTGGGCTGCCACGCTAAGTCCTGGGAGCATGGCCGGGTCCCTGCAGATGGTCTGACTTTGAAGCACAAGGTTAAAGTATTGATTTTGGTTAGCAGAAAGACAGTGACCAGAGACCCAATCAGGAAAAACCGAATTAAACCCTGGAATTGATTGGCCGTGCTGACCAGGGCGACTCTGCCACTCAGATGCTAATAAATCAAATGAATAAAATTAAGATGAAGGCCTGGGGGTGGGGTGGCGCGGATGGTAGCAGAGGGAAGGCGAGCTGCACAGTCCATGCCGTGTGCCCGTGAGGGTGAATGGCCGGCCCTGGGGCAGAAAGACCCACCTCATCAGGGTACTCTGAGAAGCCTGGACGCTGTGGGCTAGGAGGGCTGGCTGGGAGGCAGAGGGTCCACTCCCGCACTAATGTGACATCAAGTGACTGGATGTTCTATGTGGAGTCCGGACGTCAAGGCTGGGATGAAGGCACTGCTGTGGTGATGTGGAAGGAAGACAGGATCTGTGAGGAGAAGACCTCAGGGCATCTCAGTCTGGATCTTCCCACCTGCGAGCTGTGTGCCTTTGGGGAAGTCTCAACCTCTCTGAGCCTACTTCCAGCTCTATCCATTGAAAAGAATAATTACCCTTGCTTCCCAGGCCTGATGGAGGCTTAAGGGCAACCGGAGTCACAAAAGTGCTTTGAGGACTGTGAAGTTCAACTCTGGTCTTTTCCTGTTGACATCTGGCTGCAGGGACTGGTTACCACAGACTTTAGTACACATCAGACTTTTAGGGGCGGGGTGTCAAAAACAAAGTGGCCAGGGGTTCTGATCCAATATTGCATTTTCTGTAAAGTTGACACGTGACTCTGAGGTTGCTCAGGCCCCTTCCCCTCCTGGTTTGGGTGAATTTAAACCATTATTTCCCAGTGGGTCAGAGGTAGCAAGAACTCCACCTTGTTGTTGTTAGGTGCCGTTAGGTATCCAAGCGACCCTCATAGGGTTTTCAATGGCTGATTGTTTCAGGGTGGCCTTGGGAGTGGATTGCCACGTCCTTCTCCCATTTTTGCAGTGCTGGGAATTGAACTCGGGATCTCAGAGACTGCAGCACAGCGCTCTACCAACTTAGCTAAATCCCAGCCCCAGAACGCCACCTTAGTCTCTGGCTTTTGGCCTCCAGCCTCGAATAAGCGCTTCCCTCTCTGGCCCTGTTGAGACCCAGTTGTGTCCGTGTGGCAGCCAGGCAATAGGACATCCTCTCCCATCCTCTCACTTCTGTCTTCCCTGAGGCTCCGCCTGGGGTCCTCCTCGTCCAGGAAGCTCTCCCTGATGGCGCACCACACAGTGAATCTGATCAAGTGAAAACCAAACTCTCTAAACCTGACTAAGGAGAACAAATTTGGAGTATTGGGAGGGAGGTGGCCCTTCCGGTGCCTAGCGCTCTCAGGGGAGGTTGCTGCCTAGATGGCAGGCAAATCAACAGTGAAGCCGAGGTCTGGGGACCCTCTGGGCTTCCCCGGCCCCAGGGAGGAGGCCTTGTGGGGGTGCCTGCTAACTCCAGCATGCTTCCTTCTTCTCAGCTTTTTTTTTTTTTTGGTACTGGGGGTTAGACCCAGGCCCTTGCGCCTGCATGCTCTGCAAGTGCTGGACCCCTGAGCTGTACCCCCAGCCCATTTTTTACTTTTTGAGACAGGGTCTCGCTAAATTACACAGACTGCCTCTGGTCTCGAACTTGCGATCCTCCCACCTCTGCCTCCAGATTTGCTGGGATTATAGGCGTGCGCCACCGCGCCCGGCTTTTCTTCTTGGTCTTTCTAACGTAGCTCTGCTGCACGTTACATGTGGAGAGAGCTGTGTCATTCTAGAAGCATACCCTGGTCCTCAGAGACCGCTTTCGGAGACTTCCCCAGCTGGATTATCGCTTCTGGCGGGCTCCTCGTTAATTACACCCCTCCACCATAAAACCCAGTCTACGGCCCCCCCTGGCTAGTAAAGCCTGGCTCGACAAGATTAATCTGGCCCTCATTAGCATGTTGGCAAAGGAGCGGTGTCAAACCACCCAGCCGTGAAACCAAGGACAACGCTTCACGTCAGCAGCTTGGAGTTGGTACAAGGTCTTGTCATGGCACCTGCTCGGCCCGGGCAACCTGCAGTGCCAGGTCTGGCCCCTGTGACACCCCTGACTTCTTTGGTTGGGCTGGTGCCTGTTCTCTGAGCATCTGCAGTCCCTCTTAGTACTGGAAGCGGAGGATGAACCTCCCCAAGGGCTTAACAAAAGCGGGGAGTCCACTGTGCATGCAGGTCTTACTCCCTGTGTCCCCCGCCATGGTGAGAGAGGGAGCGTCCTTCAGTGCCTGTCGTAGAGCGACGAGGGGCAGCATCTATGAAGCACGCCCGTGTGCGTTACGTGGATTACCTTCCCACCACCCTGAGGGCCAGACACTGCTATTGCTCTGCTTTGATTAGCATAATAGTCACGTGACGGTCCTGACCATAATTACCTAGGTGAGGAAATGGAGGCTTGTGGGAGTTAGGTGACACGCCTAAAGACAGGCTCCCTCGCGTGTCTGTCAGCTTGCCATGCTGTGGGGGCTGGCGTGTTACCGTGATACTGGAAGCTATGCCGCTGGCATTTCAGTTACCAGCAGGGCCACCCATGGTGGGCAGGTTTCAGCTGAGCTTCCAGGCCAAGACAGACTATGGAGAAGGGCCTGGCAGCCCACCCCCAAAACAATTAGTCATTGAAAACCCCACGATGAATAGCAGAGAAGCACTGTCAAATATAGTGCCGGAAAATGAGCCCCCCAGGTTGGAAGGCATTCAAAGAATGACTAGAGGAGAGAGCTGCCTCCTCAAAGCAGAGTCGACCTTCGTGATGGGAATGGAGGAAAGCCCCTGGGACCTCCTTTTGCTGATGTGGCACCACTCAAAATGGGAAGAAACACAATGGCTGCAACAATGGATTCGAACATAAAAAGTTCCTGTGCATGGCACAGTGTCTGGGAGTGTTTTGTTCTGCTGTACGTAGGGTCGCTGTGAGTCGGATCTGACTCGATGGCACCTAACAACAACAAAGACATGCTGCTCACAGTGACAGGCTTCAAACTTGGCCCCTTGTTTTTGGTTGCAGAGCCTGGGTACTCTGACCCATTCATTCTCCTGCCTCCGTCGGGAGAGGTGGCAGAATGTCATGGGATTTCAGAGTGAGTGAGGCCACATCCAGCCCAAGCCTCTACATCTGCAGGCCTAGGGAAACTCAGGCTGCTTGACACCCACTCAGGCTCAGTTATTAACCATTCCTGATCTCCTGCTGTTTTCCAAACCCTTGACCTTGCGGGCACCAGAGAGCCTGCTGTGGGTCCACCCTGCCCAGCTCCCTTGCAAATGAACCAACCTAGATTCCTCAGGAAAACAGACAGGCTTTTATAGCCCACACCCGGCCATCTGGCCCTGGTCAGCGAGCCTTCTGGGGAAGCACTGGAAAATACCAGCCTACATGACAATTAATTCCTGAGGTCACAACCGGAATAGTCCCCAGTGTGCACGAGGGGAGCTTTCCATGCTTTGGCAGCCAGGCTCCAGGGCCATTTCATGCCCCACTGCCAGGGCTGCAGAAGAAAGGGTTGTTCTGGGGAATAAAGCACAGACCATCTCCCCGTGGCTTCTGCTTGCCTGTCCAGGTTTGCAGCTAAGGGGCAGGGTAATAATTACTCCTTCTACCAGGAGGTCTGGGGCCATGTCCTCCATCCACCCCCAACCGCACCGAGGCAGAGGAGACTAGACAGTCTCTGGGAGCCGGGAGTACCACCTCCTGGACTCAGGCAATCCACCTGCCGCAGCCTCTGAGTAGCTGGGACTACCGGCGTGTGCCACTGTGCCTAGCTGACATAAAATATCTTTAAACTTGCTGGCTCCGCCTTCCAGAACCACATGGAGTAAAACTAAATCTTCCTTTGCTCATTCTCTGATAAGTGAACTGGAGTTTCAAAAGGTTAGCTGGGCCAAAGGTCAGAAAGGTTGTGCCCTGGGTCCAGTTGTGGGGTCTGGGAAGTTTGCCGCTGAGGTGTCCGGAGTAGGAGGTGGGTTGCTGGGAGGGGAGGCCTGGCCTCGGGGCTGGAGGGAGCTCCGCCTCTCTAGCGCTGACCATGGCTCCCATCTCCCGTCCGGTCCTCAGCTATGCGGTGACTGTCCAGGAGTCCTACGCGCACCCCTTCGATCAGATCTACTACACGCGATGCACAGACATCCTCAACTGGTTCAAGTGCACCCGGCACCGGTGAGTACCCCTCGCAGAGCGTGGAGGCGTGGCTTGGGGCGTGGCTGGCTGCAACCAATAAGAGACCCCTGAAAAGAAGCTGTCCTGCCCCGCCCACAGGCCTGACACTCTCTCCGCTCCCCGCCATTGCCTGAGTGCTGTGCTCGCAGCTTCCTTCTGGCCGGAGGAGCCTGTGGGCCTGGCAGGCCGGCAGTGCTAGAGAATTCACTCCTTGAGGGCATCCTCAACCGGTCATGATGGGGAGTTGGTGGACGGGCACCCCAGGTTCCTCACTCTGAGGATGGAGGGTGCAAGGCTGAGGCTTGTTCTACTCTGCATCCCACTGGCCCCCAGGGGGAGCCGCAGATGCCCCATAGCACACCTGTTTTGGCTGCCTTTACTTCCCCAACTCACTCTTCCACTCCCCTACTAGTGCTTCCTACGGTCACCTTCCAAAAAACCTGTTCATCCTTGGAGTTTTGTCTCAGGGTCTGCTTCTGAAGGATTGTTGTTGTTAGGTGCCGTCAAGTGGGTATCCGACTCATAGCGACCCTCTGTACAACAGGGGAAACACTATTGTCAGTGCTTTTCTGCTGTTCATAGGGTTTTCAATGGCAGATTGATTTTTGGGAGGGGGTTGCCAGGTCCTTCTCCCAAGCCTACAGCTTCTGGTGTTCCCAGATGGTCTCCCATCCAGGTACTAACCAGGCCCGACCCTGCTTAGCTTCCAAGATCTGATGGGATCGGACGCCACAGGGCTACCGCTGCAGGTCTGAAGGATAGCCCACCTAAAGATAGCCCCTTTTAGAGGAGGTATAGCCCCATGCCAGGGCATCTTCCTTGGAGATTAGAGGGCGGGCTAGAATTCAGCAACCTCTTAGGACCTTGACCAGGTCGTTCTTGGCAGTGCTCAACGTGAACAACTGCACATGACAATCCTGCACCCTTATCTGCAACCCTCCTGCAGATCTTGCCATGGTCTCATGCCCCTGGGAGAGGAGAGGAAGGAACAGAGGGCATGTTTTGAAGGATGACTCTGGGCAGTGGCTTTATTCTGACATTACCCGTGCACTCACCAACTGTATAATAATCCTTGCTCTCCCTATTATGCAGGGGCCTGTGAGGCCAGGAATATAAAAACACTCTGAAAATTGCGGGGAAATGGAGAAAGGTGTGCGGTGTTAGACACGTGAGGCAGCGTTTTTATCTGAGAAGTAGGAACCCAGCAGATGGAGGCTGAATGAGAGAAGGGGGGCAGCGCACAGGGTGGGCCCTTTTCCCAGCTGCTGTGTTGATCCCAGATTTCTCTTGCTTCCTCTTTGCCAGCTCAGTTCCTCTGTGGGATTTCTGCAGGATTCATGGTGGGCAGCAACCGGATAGGGAGACTTGTTCTGTGGGAGAAGCCCTAGCCCTGGTTTTCTCTGGTGCTTTGTTTCTAGCTTCCTGTGAGGCGCTGAGCATAGCTGTGATATCTGCTGCAAAACCCTGGTCTGCTGATTTCAACAGCCAGGTCCTCTCAGGACTGACTTCCATTGATTGCCTTTCTCTTTCGCATAGGTAGTATCTCCCAGTCTCTCTGTGTGTCTCCGGATTGTGGACTGTATTCTGGACACTACGTATGCCACGTTGTAGAGACTGGATTCTGTTATGTTCCTCCAGAGAGTATGGGCTTTTTTCCAATTGTTTTAGCAGCCAGGTAACTTGACTAAACTCAGATTCCGAACTCTGAAACTTCAGTCCTGCTTCGACTGTGCCCTCCACACTTAACTTAGGTGCTTGAAGTTTGGGCAGAGACATTACAAAGAATTTTGGGCGTTCTCTTCATAGCTCTCTTCTTTGAGATTTTTTTTTTTCCACTTGATAACTGCTGGATCCACTCTGAACTTGTCCTGTGGCTCTTTTTTTTTTTTTTTTTTTTTTTTTTTTTTTTTTTTTTTTTTTTTTTTGCAGTACTGGGGGTTGAACCCAGGTCCTCGCGCCTGCATGCTTTACAAGTGCTGGACCACTGAGCTGCGCCCCCCCAGCCCATTTTTTTGACTTTTTGAGACAGGGTCTTGCTAAGTCACGCAGACTGCCTCTGATCTCGAACTTGCGATCCTCCTGCCTCCACCTCCCGAGCTGCTGGGATTATCGGCGCGCACCACCGAGCCCGGCGTCCTGTGGTTCTTTAAATCAGGGAGCCTGTGTGTTTTCTCTGAAGTTTAGTCCCCCAGAGCATTGTTGGGCAAACCTACCCAAGGCCACCCCCTTTTTCTAAATGTCCACTCTTCTCCGGCACCAGTCCACTTTTAGCCCCTCTGTTGTGCCTTTCGGGAGTAGCTTTTTGGCCTTCCCTTCATATTTCACGGTTGTTATTTGCAGAGCCCCGTGGCCCCGCCAGTACCGCGCCCTCTTCCTCTAGACTTTGTGCCATATGCGGATGGGGACAGATGCTTCCTCCCAGCCTCACCCCGTTCTGCTAGAATGGCCTGCGTGTGGCCCTCGCCAGTGGTAGAAGCAGACATGGGCTGGCTGCTCCTCCCCTGAGCCTGGCATCCCTGTGCCAGCATCGAGTTTGCTTCGAGGTGTGGCTCTGCTGGTACCTGGAGGCTATGGCTGCTGTCCATCACCATGGGGCTGGGTGACAAGCGGCTCTTAAATAGAACAGGCTACGCAAAAACTCATGAAAATCCCACAAAGTATCTGCCACACATTTAAAATGTATCATATAGACCCTAAAGCAACCAGTAAGACAATGTAGCAACGAGTCATACGTAATTAACCAAAATGCTGATACAAAAGAATTATAAAAATATTTAACCCAAATGAAGGCAAAAAAATAGAAAAAACAAAAAGGAAAGATGAGGAAACGAGAAAACAGTCAAGGGAACAATTAAACCCAATCACAATAAATATAAACATTCTAAATTCCCCAAGGGCTGGGATTTAGCTACATTGGTAGAGCGCTGCTCTGTAGTCTCTGAGGTCCCAAGTTCGATTCCTAGCACCATAAAAATGGGAGAAGGATGTGACAACCCACTCCTAAGACAGTCCTGAAACAATCTGCCATTGAAAACCCTATGAGGATTGCTATGAGTCGGACACGACTTGATGGCACCTAACAACAACAACAACAAATTCCCCAAATGAAAAGGTAAAGATTGTTGAATTAGATTAAAAGGAAGACTCAACTATATTCCTGGAACACAAATTATTCTGCTAAGTTACTGAGTTGCCCATGACCTGTGTGCGCACTGACAGCGCCACCGTCAGTCTCAACAGCCTTTTCCAAGGAGCAGCCCGGCCCCCGGCCCCTAACCTGTCCCTCTTCCCCCGCTAGGAGAAAACCAGGCTGGGAGCGCCAGGAACAGTGGGGACCTCCCTCTCCTGCGTGGCCCGAGGGATACTGAGGCCACCTCTGCCTTGGAGGGCTTCGGGGTCACCTCAGGTGGTGGGGGGAATGAACGGATGACCTCGGTGTCAACTTTGAGTCATTCTTCATCTGAGAGCCTCCCTCGGCACCCAGAGTGCCGGGACTGCCTTCCTATGAGGAAGAAATAGCGGCCCTGCCCGGCCGGCTTTCCTCCCATTGTGAGCTAGTGACGGAGCAGAATGACCGGAGCTTATGGCATCCCCAAATGCCACAGATTGCCCTGGAGGCCCACGTGTCATTTGTGGTGACTGAGGGGCCTGTCCCAGCCTCTGCTGGAGGAACTTCCCCACCCGGCTGGGCCTCTGATCTTGGCTCTGCTGCTTTCTGATGAGGGGGTCCCAGGCAGGTCCCATTGCATGTGACAGGGAGTAGAAAGAGTGCTGCCTTCAAGACCTGAGGCCGTGGGGCTGCCCCCAGTTGCACTCCACGGGCAGGCTACTTTCTTCTCTGGTCTCCCACGGTGACTCCCAGTCTCCTCCACTTTGATTCTACTTGGGACAAAGGTGCTTTGCCAGTACCCCATTCTGATTCCCTCCCAAGCACTCCGTCCTCCCACAGTCCCTATTTCCCTTGTCTTACTCCTTCAGTGACTGTAAACTCAGAAAGCCACCCTGTGAGACCCGGCATGGAGCAGCAGGTGAAGCCTAGTGGCTTTGCAATTAGAGTGAGCTGGGTTTGAATCCTGACCCTGACACTAGCTGTGTGACCACAAGCAAGTCATTGACCTCTCTGAATATCAGTTTTCTCATCTAGAATACAAAGGGTGGGAGGCAGGAGATTACATAAAATTAGAATAAAAACTCAAAAAAGGAAAGAAAATTAATGAAGTGAACGGGGCATGACCACCCCAGGAGGGTGCCAGGAGAATCCTGTCTATCAACGGCTACCGCAGGGCCACCTCTGAACATCTGTGTCCACGTAAGGACTACAGCCCAGGCTTCTGGCCCCCAGTCTGCCATGTCCAGTGCCCCGAGGGCCCCAGCTGTTTTCTCTGCTGCCCAAAGGTGGTTTTGAGGTCCCGCCGGGGTAGCACAGGAGGCTTCTTGGAAGAATATGTTATTTTTAGTGTAAGGAAGATTGATTTGGGACCCAGCAGGACCCAGGAGTCCTTTTGCTGCCTCTGCTTCCGTTCTCTGAGTGGGCGGGGCGCCTCTTAACACCCGTGGGGCTCGCTGAGCTAGGGAGGGTTAGGCACAGCAGTTCTCAGGGCCCCTGTGGGCTCCTCCAGCCTAGCACGTGGTGGTTTTAAGGAACGAAGGAGCAGCCTCGGTGGCCCTCCACGGTGTCCCCAGAAGAGCTGGGGGAGGCAGCAGCGTGAGCAAGCGCCGTGCTGCTCACCGGCCCCCATCGATTTTCCCTTACTGTTTCCCTTCATATTCGAGGCCGCCATGCATCTTAAAGTAATTATTGAATGGCATCCTCACTCGCGCTGAACACAAATATCATTCTAAACGGGGCTGATTGATTTTCGATGCCTTCAAGCGCCTGTGTCCCTCGTGCCGCAGGATCAGCTATAAGACGGCGTACCGGCGAGGCCTCCGGACCATGTACCGCCGCAGGTCCCAGTGCTGCCCCGGCTACTATGAGAACGGAGACTTCTGCATTCGTAAGTAGGGGCTCCGCTGACCCGGGCTGCGGGAGGGAGGCGGGCGTTGGGGCTCCTCAAGTGTCTGCCCGTGGCCTGTGCTCAGAGGGCGTCCTGGGTTGGTGTGACCCTGCCGTCCACTCAGCGTCCTGTCAGCAGCAGGCACGGGAGCAGGCAGGTGTAAGCCTTGGTGGGGTGGGGGAGAAGTGGCCCTGAGGAGCAAGGGGCGGGGGACATGCATGCCTGCTATGGGGTCGGGTGGCACAGGCTTCGCTGGATGCGGGGAAATGGGCAGGTGAGGGTGCAGAAGTGCATAGGTGGAGACAGGAGGAGGAGGAAGGCAGCTGGCTTCACCGCTGGACGAGGGAAATCGGGCTAGCCGGGGTAAGGCAGGCCGTGGCGCGTGGTCACCGTGGGTGGGGGGCTTCCACGAAGGCCTGGAGTACCCTGCGGGGGAAGACAGGGGGGTGGAAGACGCACTTGACTCCATTCCCTCTTTGCTTGGCAGTCGCTCAGAAAATGGGAGCGGTTCCCAGGCACAGTGGGGCGTGCCTGTCATCCCAGCCACTCAGGAGGCGGAGGCAGGAGGATCACAAGTTCGAGACCAGAGGCAGTCTGTGTAACTTAGTGAGACCCTGTCTCAAAGAGTAAAAAAAATGGACTGGGGGTGCAGCTCAGTGGTCCAGCACTTGCAGAGCATGCAGGTGTGAGGCCCAGGGTTCAACTCCCAGTACCACAACAAAAGAGAGAGAGAGACAGAGAGAGAGAGAGAGAGAGAGAGAGAGAGAGAGAGAGAGAGAGAGAGAGAGAGAAAGGGAGTGGTAGAGCCCCCAGAAAGGCAAGAGCTGGGCTGCAGGCAGCTGTCCTTGCAGAGGACTGGGAGGCGCCTTGGGAGGGGCCCAGAAGACGCAGGGAGGGGCTCCGGTCCTGGCTTCCCAGACTTGTGGCTTTGCGCGGGCCACTTGACCTTCCTGGGAGCATGACCGGGGCCCCTGGCAGAGTCTAAGGGACTCCCCACTCACGGCTGGCCAGCGGGATGGGGTCCTGGGGGGCTGTGCAGTGGGCGTTAAGAAGTTTCCTAGACGGCGGGGGCGTCAGGGAAGCCGGAGATTCCCCTCATCCGCCGTGCTAGCAGGTGGAGGGGCCGGCCCCGCAGAGGCCGTGGGCCGTGGGCGCATCGGCGTTGGGGATGAAATGCCACTCCCCCTCCTGTGGTTACATCGCCCCGCATGCCAGAGAAACTCGATTCTAATTGTGTTACTGGAACGAGCGAAAGACGCTCCTGCGAGGGGTTTAGTAAGGATGGTTTTGCAGGGAAAACACAAAGAAATTCACTTACAGCAAATCCCAGAGGCTGTTTCTCAGGAGCAGGGCAGAGGCCCGGGCCAGGACAACGCCCTGTGGGTGCCTCGCCCTTGAGGAGGTGGGAGCCAGGTGGGCCTGAGCTCTCTGCCGCCCTGTCCACATGGAGCCGAGCAAGGCAGGTGGGACCTGGGGCTCAGAAAGCCTGGGCAGCGTGACTTGTGTGGCCCAGCCGAGCCCAGGGCACAAGGATGGACTCAGGACGTTGTCCAGGAGGTTGGGCATCAGTGGGGGGCTGCAGAAGGGGAGGGCACACGCCCTTTCTAATTCCACAAGGGGACACTGGTAACACTCTTGGAAAACGGAGACAGGGCGGAAGGGCGCAGCGTCCTGGTCGCGCTGGCTCTGACTGCCGGCGGGCAGGGCCGGTTCACATTCTCCCGACCTACTCCTTACGGAACCGCCAGGCGCTGCCTGCCAAGCTGATGGCCACAGGCCAGCGCCCTAGACGTCAAGCTTGCAAAGCCTGGGAGGGGACAGTAATGTTTCAGCGGTGAGACAGGACACTGTGGCACTCCAGGGGCTGGCCGTGGTGACACGGCATGCAGGCCTGGGCTTGAGTCTCACTCTGCCGATTCCAGCCTCTCTCTGTCTTCGTTGGGGTCTGGGCCGTCGCCACGCGCCGGGCACCCTTCTGACCACTTTCCATTCATCGAGGTGTCCATTCCGCACAGCAGCGCTGTGAGGTAGCTGCCCTGGTTTCATTCACTTCACAGATGGGGAAACTGAGTCATGGAGGGCTTACGTAACTTGCCCAAGGTCGCACCACTAGAAAGTGGCGGGACTTGGATGGAGGCCAGGCAGCATGGCTCCAGAGGCTGTGCTGTTGGATTGTGTAGACAGCCCGCTTCTAATGTCACGCACCCAGGCATAGCTTTGCTTCTCTGCACCTCAGTGTCCGGTCCTGGGAAATGGGGTAGTGCCAGCGAATCATCAGGCACCGAGCAAACGTGTAGTAAACACCAGCTCCTTTCCCCGTGATTGGGTATTGACTCTTTTTTTTCAATTATGGATGAAAGAGGCTCTAGGAAAATGCATGCATGTGTGTGTGTGCACGCCCGTGTGTGTGTGTGTGCTCACGCATGCACACAGCCACACGAGAGCTTGGTGCACAATTTCAGTTAGCTTGTGGACCTCTTGAAATCCTCGTGGGGTCCCAGGGCGCCTGGTAACTCATTTCTGCCACATGCTCCTGTTTACCCACTCAGCATATCCTTGCGTCTTCTTCCTGTGTAAGACGCAAGGCCTGTGGATACAGGTGATGGACAGTTGCTGCTCTCCGGGAGCTCGAAGCCAAGTCAAAGGAAGAGGCTCAGTGCCCCAAGGGTGTACTAAAAGGGTGTTTTAAGCCAGTTTTTATTAAACACCTACCAGCCATACCACCCTGGCTTCTGATCCCGTCAGATCTCAGAAAGTAAGCAGGGTCAGGCCTGGTTAATGCTTGGGTGGGAGACCGCCTGGGAATACCGACTGCTGTAGGCTTGAGAGAAGGACCTGGTAGCCCACTCCCAAAAAACAATCAGTCATCGAAAACCCTATGAAGAACAGAAAAACACTGGCAATAGTGCCAGGCATGGCACAGTGCCCGGTAGTGTTTCGATCTGTTGTACATAGGTTTGCTATGAGTTGGACTTGACTTGATGGCACCTAACAACAACAACAACAGGCCTTAGAGATGACCCTCCAGCTTCTTCAGAACCTAGAGAGAGTCCCCAGGAGGACCTGCCCACGACATTACCTGTGCTCTGGGCCAGGGTTGGGGGACATCACTTTCCCCTCCAAAACACTTTTTGGATTCTTGACTCTCATAGGCAGTAGATGGACAATGGCCTGGGAAAGAAAGTTGTGACTGACTTTGCTACTAACTTGCTGTGCAATCTCGGGCAAGTCCCTCAGCCTCTCTGGGCCACTTGTGGTGTAGAATGGAGCATACTGTATATGGCAGGAGGAAGAGAAGATGTAGCGAGCAAGGGTCTTGGAAAGCACAGAGCACAACACAGACACAGGGTGGGGGCTGATTTCTCCTCTCTGTACCATTTCCTCTGCCCACAATGGCCGTCCTCTCCCGGGAGCCTTTCTGAAACATGTTACCAGACCCGCCCACCCGTCTTGTCCCTGCTCACATCCTCTCCCCTCCCACGATCTGCAGACACAGCTGAGTTCTGTCCCTGTTGGTCACCAGGTAGCAAAGATTCCCTGAAGATCGCAGGGCACAGGTATCTGCCTTCTTGCACTCAAAACAGGTCTTTGGGCATCTTTGCCTCTGCACGGACTGGCTCCGATGGCTCAGCAGAGAAGACTGTCACTTGATGGGGTTTGAAGCATTTGGGGAAGCCCTGCTCTTTGAAAACACCAGGCTAGCATATGACCCAGCTATTCCACTACTGGGAATATACCCAAAGGGAGACAAGTCATCCTACCACAGAGACCCCTGCACCTCCATAGTCAATGCAGCACTCTCCACAATAGCAAGGATGTGGAGCCAACCGAGGTGCCCACCAACAGGAGAATGGATAAAAAGTTATGGTACATGTACACAGTGGAATACTACTCAGCAATCAAAAAAATGAAATAATGTCATTTGCAGCTCTGCTCTGTGGGAGCTCGAAGCCAAGTCAAAGGAAGAGGCTCAGTGCCCCAAGGGTGTACTAGAAGGGTGTTTTAAGCCAGTATTTATTAAACACCTTCTAGCCATACCACCCTGGCTTCCAATCCCATCAGATCTCAGACACTAAGCAGGGTCAGGCCTGGTTAGTGCTTGGGTGGGAGACCGCCCAAAATGGATGGAACTGGAGAACATCATCTTAAGCGAACAAACACAAGCTCAAAAAGAGAAATACCATATGTTCTCACTCATATATGGGAGCTGAATCTTACTTAAAGGAAGAAGAAATCCTATACATAAGATGATACATAAAAAATGCACAATTAAACTCGGGGAAGAAGAGATAATAAAAAGAGTAGAAAGGAGGAGGGAGGGAACTAGTGAGGGGAAGCAAAGATTATGGAAGGCGAGATGGGTAGGAGAATCAACGTAGAGATATACGGGGGGCGGAGATAATCTCAGTGTAAATGATGCAACTTCATGAGTACCTGGGAAAAATAGGGGAAGCTAACTCAAATATGAGTTTTACTACACATTAGTGAAAAGGTTCTGTAAACCTTGTAAGTTGATGAAAGTATAACCAAACGTGATGTAATAGTTGCACAATGGAAAAAGACAATGCTGTATTACTCTGTCCTCCCTCCAACATTTACCAACAAAGGGAGAAAAAAAATTCTACATAAAAAAAGAAATTCACATGTAACATAATCTATATATTTAATTTCAGAAAGGAAATATGATATTATTCTAACTGTATTATAAAGTTGAAATAAAAGATTTAGTTGTAGTTAAGAAAAAAAAGAGAAAATATCAGGCTACTATCAGACCAGATGGGCTGCAACAACAAGCAATACCCAAGTCCCAGTGGCTTAAAACAGTGATGTTTAATTTCTTATTCATATCTTGTTGTTGTTGTTCTTGTTGTGGTTGTGGTTGTGGTGGTTGGAGGGGCCATTGAGGCAGGGTCTCATAGCCTAGGCTGGCATAGGACTCATTATGTAGCCCAGGCTGTCCTCGCCGCCACCCACCTGGCTCTTGTTTGTATCTTGTGTCTGCCGTGGGCTCACAGAGTCCTGTTTCTTGCCAGCCTTGCCAGCGGCCTCCCAGGCCCTTGGCTGATGGAGTAGCACCTCTTTGGAGAGTTGCAGGGGATCGGGGCAGAGAAGAGCACTCTGGCTAGTCTTGAAAGCAGAAAGCTAGAAACATTTAGTGAGCAGTATTCAATTATGGTGCTGGAGATGTCTATTGAATATACCATGGGCTGCCAAAAGAACCAACAGATCTGTCCTAGAAGAAGTGCAACCAGAGTGCTCCTTGGAAGCAAGGATGGCCAGACTGCGTCTTACATATTTCAGACATGTAGTCAGAAGAGATCAATCCCTAGAGAAAGACATCATGTTTGGGAGAGTGGCAGGTCAACGCAAAAGAGGAAAACCCTCCACCAGATGGATTGGCACAGTGTCTGCCACAATGGACTTAAACATAATTAAGATCATGTGCCTGGCACAGAATAGGCAAGTGTTTCGATCTGCTGTACATAGGGTCGCTATGAGTCAGACTCGACTCAATGGCACCTAATAACAATAACATTCAAGTTCATCACAAGCCCTAAAGGGGCTGGGATTTAGCTCAGTTGGTAGAGCACTGCTCTGCAGTCTCAGAGGTCCCTAGGTCAATTCTCAGCACCACAAACATAGAAGGACATGGCAATCCACTCCTGAGGCAATCCCGAAAAAATCAGCCATTGAAAACCCTTTGAAGGTTGCTCTGAGTCGGACATGATTTGATGGCACCTTACAACAAGCCTGCAGCCGTAGCCCTGTGGCATCCGATCCCATCAGATCTTGGAAGCTAAGCAGGGTTGGGCCTGGTTAGTACCTGGATGGGAGACTGCCTGGGAACACCAGAAGCTGTAGGCTTGGGAGAAGGACCTGGCAACCGCCTCCCAAAAATCAACCTGCCATTGAAAACCCTATGAACAGCAGAGAAGCACTGACAGTAGTGTTTCCCCTGTTGTACAGAGGGTCGCTATGAGTCAGATACCGATTCGACAGCACCGCCCCCCCCACACAATAACAAGTCCTAAAGGGAGCCTCAGGACTCAGCTCACAGTCCATTCCAGTGTATTGTCATGTGCCTTAATAACTTACTATGGACCCTGTGGGCTCTACCCAAGGGTTTTGCAAACCTGATGGCACCCAGTCAGAATCCCCTGGAGGACTTGTTGCCCAGCCGACTGGGCATCTGCACTGCCGACACATTCCCTGGTGGTGCTGCTGCTGGACTGGGGACCTCATTTTGAGAACCACTGGGCTGCATTATGCCAAGGGCAGGCCCTGTTCTGCCTAGAGCTTCTGAGTAAATTGCAAAGAGGCCCCGCAGGCTGCTCTGCAGGAAACTTCCCTTAGTATTCAGGGCTTCTGCTGGTGGGCGCTGGCAGAAAGCATGAGCCACGAGGGGACTCTTGTCTGCCCAGTCCCTCTGCCTCCCGTTTCCCCTCAGCCACAGTTTTCCCCAAGGGGAGTTAACTCTCGAAGACTTCCAGGTGGTGTCTTCTGGCCCTGCCCATGGCTGCTTGGAATACCATAGCCCACCCTCTGATTTTGTGGTGGTTGTT
Source organism: Pedetes capensis (assembly GCA_007922755.1). Classification (NCBI taxonomy): domain Eukaryota; kingdom Metazoa; phylum Chordata; class Mammalia; order Rodentia; family Pedetidae; genus Pedetes; species Pedetes capensis. The sequence continues at coordinate 10,981 of VMDO01020219.1, read as the reverse complement.
AGGTGTCATCAAGTCCAGTCTGGCTCATAGCAACCATATGTATAACAGAACGAAACACTCCCTGACACAGAGCCAGGCATAGAATCTTTCTTATGTTTAAGCCCATTGTTGCAGCCACTGTGTCAATCCATCTAGCGAAGGGTCTTCCTTTTTTTTTGTTGACCTGACACTCTCCCAAACATGATGTCCTTCTCCAGAGATTGTTCCCTCCTGACTACATGTCCAAAATACTTAGATGCAATCGAACCATCCTTGCTTCCTAGGAGCACTCTGGTTGTACTTCTTCTAGGACAGATCTGTTGATTCTTTTGGAAGTCCTTGGTGTATTCAATATTCATCTCCAGCACCACAATTGAAAAGCATCAACTCTTCTGCTGTCTCCCTTATTCACTGTCCAGTTTTCACAATCATACGATGTGACTGAAAATACCATGGCATGAGTCAGGTGGACCTTCATCTTCAATGTGACATCTTTACTTTTCAATACTTTAAAGAAGTCTTTTGCAACAGCTTTTCCCAATATAATGTGTCTTTTGACTTTGACTGCTGCTTCCATGGGTGCTGATTATAGAACTAAGTAAAGTAAAATCTTGGACAACCTCAGTCTTTTCTCCATGTATCATGAAGCTGCTTACTAACGCAGTTGCAAGGATGTTTGTTTGGTGATAGGCACAATCCACACAGAAGGCTATGTCCTTTGATTTTCATCAGTAAATGTTTCAAATCCTCTTCACTTTCAACAAGCAGAGTTGTGTCATCTGCACAATGCAGGTTGTTAATGAATTTTTCTCCAATCCTGATGCCAGGTTCTTCTTCACAACATCCAGCTTCTCAGATTATTTTCTCAACATAGAGACTGAAGTGACATGGTGAAAGGATACAGCCCTGACGCATACCTTTCCTGACTTTAAACCAAGCAGTGCTTCCTTGCTCTGTTCAAACGACTGCCTCCTGGTCCATGTACCCTCTGCAGTGTGGTTTTTCATCCACATCCGGAACTGGAGATGTTGTTGTTGTTAGGTGCCGTCGAGTCAGTATCCGACTCATAGCGACCCTCATAGGGTTTTCAATGGCTGAGTGCTTCGGGATTGCCTTGGGAGTGGATTGCCAGGCCCTTCTCCCATTTTTGCGGTGCTGGGAATTGAACTCGGGGCCTCAGAGACTGCAGCACAGTGCTCTACTCACTGAGCTAAATCCCAGCGGAACTGGAGATATTAACCAGAAATGCTACGCATGTATGTGGCTGGATGGCCAGGCTGTGGGCTGGAGAAGGGCTCTGTGTGCTCAGGGTACAGTGTGCAGGGGAGGGTCGGGAGGCAGGGTGCACAGAAGGAATCTGGGTGGTGGGTAAGATTTAAGTCCAGTGATCTCGTACCAGTGCTGTGATGGAGGCCACCCTGTTGTATTAGCGCTGCTGTTTTGTGCACTCCGTTGTTACTTAAATGTCAACCTAACTCTTACGTTCACTAACTTCTTTGCTTGTCATCTGTTATCTCTCTGTCCTTCCATATTTAGCTTCCTTCTTCTTCTTCTTTTTTTTTTCCCTTTTGGCGGTACTTGGGGGTTGAACCCAGGGCCTCACCCATGCTTTGCAAGCAGCCCCAGCCCATTTTTAAACTTTTTATCTTTTTAAAACTTTTATCTTTTTTAAACTTTTTATCTTGAGACAAAGTCTGGCTAAGTTACGCAGGCTGCCTCTGGCCCTAAAGTCCCAATGCTCTGCCTCTGCCTCCTTAGTGGCTAGGATTATGGGGACGCGCCACCGCGCCTGGCAGCTTCCTTCTTCTTGAAGGATCTTTAGTGGGTCTTTCAGGAGGACCTGTGAGTGATCAACTCCCTTAGGCTTTATTCTTCTGGAAATGTCATGAGTTTGCCCTCGCTTTCAAATGATGCTCTAGCGCCTGTGACACTCCAAGCTTTCTGTCTTGTTCCTTCAGCAGCCTGAGGATGTCATTCCATTGTGCTCTGGGCTTTGTCACTGTAGAGCTCTGCAGTTTCCTTAGGATGGGTCTGGGTACAGAGTTATTTTTATTTATGCCGTTTGCTTCTCACAACTTCTCCATGCTGAGGACTCATACCCTTGGCAGTTCTGGAAGGTTCTCAGCCATGTCTCTTCAACAGTCTCCTTTCCTCCATCCTGTCAGCCCTCTCCCATGGGAGCTGCAGTGTATCGGACCCTCTCATCCCATCTCGTCTCTCTCCTACGTGCTCACTTTTCATCTGGCCCCTCTCATGCCGCGTCCTGAGCAGGTTCCTCAGATCCATCTTTCAGATCCTGTAGCTCTGCTAATTAACCTGTCTGTTGATGTCTTAATTTCAGTGGCCGCATGGTTTATTTCCAGGAGTTTTATTGGTTCTTTCTCAGCTACGTGCGTTCTTTTTCTGTGGTGTCCTGCACTTTCATTAGGAATTCTGGTCCTTTTATTGCTTTAATTATTTTAGGCATATTTCTTTTATAGCCTCTTTCAGATACTTCTGTCTTGAGCTATTAGTTCTATTAGCTCAAGCTCCTAGAGCATCCATTCTCCCGTTTGTGGTGCCTGCTGAGTCTCCACGATGATGGGCGGTTTTCTCATAGCAATTGTAAATTTTTCCTATCAGTTCATTGGCCCTCCTTTCTGTCCTCCGTGGAAGGACCTTGCCCCTTGTTTTGCATTTCCTCATGGGGCACACTCATGGTTTTCACTGGCTCCGGACCTCTCTACGCTGGTGGCTTGGTTTGGGATTCTACGCTGTGTGTGTTGAAGGCTTGTTTTTTGTTTGTTTTTCTGTTTAATTGATGTGACATTCATGTGGCATGGAATGAATCATTTCGAAGTACACAATTCAGCGGCAGTTAGGACATCCACAGTGTTACAGCATCTCTGTGGCAATTCCACTACATTTTTATCATCCCTAAAGAGACTCCGCGTGCATTCGGCAGCCAGTGCCCACTCGCTCTCCTGACTGTCTTGTGGGTGACTTTTTCCCCATCCACGTTCCCTCTCTCATCTCCAGTGGTGGGCAGCGTTTCCAAGTTTCCCCTGCGTGGAGCTGGCAGCCTCCAAGGCCAAGTCCGCCTCGTGTGGGTGTTGGATTTCCAGCTCCCAGCATGGGCTGTGAGCTGAGAGGCGGTGGCCATGACCGGGTCTGGTGTTCCCTGGGCTGACTTGGCTCCTTTGTCTGACCTTCTGCTCTCTGTAGGAAATCTCCTTTTTTTCTCACACTTAGGAATTTACTTCGCTCTCCTTCGAGCTCAGTGATGTATTCTTAAATATTTTTCTTGTATTTTGGAGGTACTTTTGTGGTGTGGGGCTGAGATTTAACTCAATTGGTAGAGCTCTGCACTGCAGTCTCTGAGGTCCCGAGTTCGATTCCTAGCACCGAAAAAATGGGAGAAAGATGTGGCAATCCATTCCCAAGGCAATCCCGAAACAGTCAGCCATTGAAAACCCTATGAGGGTCACCATGAGTCGGATACCGACTCCACGGCACCTAACAACAACAACTTTGTGGTATGAGGGGCTACGTTAGGTGTTCCTGCCATGTCGTTGGGACTGCCCTTGCTTTATAGCGAGCAGTGGCGCAGGGACTTTACACCTGGGCCCTGTGACATTGAATACGGTGTTTTCTTGGGCTGATTGGCAACTTCCAGCAATTTCAAATGGCAGCAGTGGCGTAATGTCGCAGTTCACCCTAATGTCGCAATTCACCCATCGTGTTTGCATAGGAACATATCTCTTGCTCTGCACGGGCTGGAGAAGTGAGCGTTCTGATTGTCCTTCCACAGAAGACTCAACTGATTGCAGAGAGGCCAAGTGACTTTTCCACATACAGAAGGGGCCAACTAGGAGTTCAGATGGGGATCTTCCTCTGCTAGCTGCACAACCTTCTCTGTGCTCCATTTTCTTGTCTGTAAAATAGGGCTGTGTGACCTCTCTGCCCCTTTGGGCTGTTGTGAAGATGAACTGAGTCACTCCACACGGAGTCTTTACCGGAGGGCCTGGCACGTCAGAAGAGCTCAGTAAATGTCAGCTGCCATTCCATGTTTATTTTGAAGAAGGAGGGCATTCTCTGGCAGAGGGGCAGCCTGGGCGAAGACTAGAGGTGGGAGAGAGGAAGACGGGTCAGGGCCCTACCTGGACAGTCTCATGAGGTCCCAAGGGTCTAAGCAGCAAGTGACACAGTAAGGGGGGGCGGTTCAGGGAGCTGTTGCTCTGGGGCCGCAGGATGGAGGACTGTGGTAGGGGTGCAGGGCGAGTGTCTCGGGGCAGGGGATGGGCCACGGGCAGCTCTGGCTCCACAGTCAAAGGGGCAGGGGAGAGCTGAGGTCTCGCCTCTGGGTTTGCTGGCCCAGCTGAGCCTTCCCGCCGGGCCTTCCCCACTTGCAGCTGCGGAAGGCGGTCGGCTCCACTCGGGTGTCGCTTCGAAGGGGCCTTGAGCAGTGTCAGATGCAATCAGGCTCGAGTGCACACCTCCTTCCTGGGTGTCCTCGGCCAGCTGGGGCCTGAGAAGCACCTAACCTGTCCCCGTCCCAGTGCAGAATCCTCTGTGGAACTTCCCAACCGTGCCCGCTTCCCACTTCCGAATTGCCTCTGTGCATCTCTTTCCACCGGGTGCCACCGGTGAGCCCGGGTCCTCGCTGGGCACCTGCTCCTGGCCTGACGTCCCCACAGTGCTGCAAGCCTGTAGGGAGAAATTGGGAGGAAATTGGCAAAACCCCAAAACTGGGAAACGGCTTCTGAAGGTCTGGTTTATAAATTAGAAATCTAGGGGAAATGAAGGTAACTTGTTTGGATGTTTGTACAAAACCCTTCAGAAATCCCCTGAGCCTGACTGGACAATTGGACTCAAAGCTGATTGGCTTAGGCCATTCCGTGGGCGAGAGACAAGGTCCAGCTGCTGCAGTGCAGCTCCTTATATAGCGCGCCTAGGCCTGGGCCCATTGAGCTCTGTGACCCACCTCCCGCTCTGTTTCCTGCACTCAGGAAGCCCCGCCCTCTCCACCCCTCTGCCTGGGCTGCGCTTCCCCCAGAGAGCCAGGTGGCAGTGTGTGGCACCTGTGGCCTGCTCACTTTGCCCAGTCCAGTGTCCTGCTGTGGAGGTTCCTGTCAGGAAGCCCTCCTTACCTGGCTCTCCGCCTCCTTGACCTGTTTCTGCTCTCTCAGCCCCAATGCCTGACATCAAATATAGTATATATGTACATTTCCGTCTCTTCCACTAGAACATAGCGTCGGTAGGGAGAAGGAGCTTGGATTTCACTGACAGCTGATACTCCTGCCCTAGAGCAGTGCCTCAGTAAGTGTTGAATGAACGAGTGAGTGAACCGTGAGAGTCTGGCGCAGGAGCACCCTTTGAGACAGCGTTGCAGGTAGCACGGTGGCTCCGAAAGCCCCAGCCGTGTAGCAGCAGCTCAGAACATAGTGAGTGAGTGAAGCAGGGTGCCATGGGCCCCACCTGTGTTCCCAGCAACTTAGGAGGCAGAGGCAGGAAGATCGAAAGCTTGAAGCCAGAGGCAGCCTGTGTAACTTAGTGAGACCCTGTCTCAAGGTAAAAAACTATTGGCTGGGCGTGGTGGTGCACGCCTGTCATCCCAGCGGCTCGGGAAGCGGAGGCAGGAGGATCGCGTGTTTGAGACCAGAGGCAGTCTGCCTAACTTAGCGAGACCCTGTCTCAAAAAGTTAAAAAAAAAAAGTGGGTTGAGAGTACAGCTCAGTGGTCTAGCACTTGCAAAGCATGCAAGTGCGAGGCCCTGGGTCAACCCCCAGCACAACAACAACAACAACAACAACAACAACAAAAAGATAAAAAAACTGTTTTAAACAATTGGCTGGGGGTGCAGCCCAATGGTATAAATTACAAAGTATGTGCGAGGCCCTGGATTCAACCTCTAAGTACTGGGGGAAAAAAAAAAGAAAAAAAAGAACCCAAACCGAAAGCCATATTGAGTGAGTAGGCACTGCCCACCCGTTCTGGCTCTGCCCCCTGCCCTCCCCCACAGTTCACACCATTTCCCTCAGAGTGCCCACGCCAGGGCAGACCCCAGCTCCTCCACACCCTTTGGATCCTGTGTCTTGCTCCCTTGGTACCCCGTGGCCTGACGGCAGATCCCCCACGTGGCCCCCAGGTGCCTGCATGTCCACTCTCCCGCCTTCCCTGGGGCCTTGGGCCGCCTGCCCTGCTTCCCAGAACCTGGCCTGCCCCTGGTTCCTGCCCAGTGGAAACTCAATGCCAAGCAGACCGGCCTGTGACCCTCCTGCCGCCTGCCTCCCTCCCCATCCCCGGCCTGATCGCAGCCCCTTCCACTCTGCATCCCCATTGTCAGTGCATCCGTCGTCTCTCGAGCCTGGGGACCCCACTGCCTCCCTGGCGCCTGCCCAGCTTGTCGGCAAGCAGGGGACGTGGGGCCGCCTTCTCCCAGAGGAGTGAGAGCCTGCGTGGAGGGTGGCCTGCCTCAGGTGGGACCCTTGGCCCACTCTCCCTCCTCTCGAGGACCCCTCAGGCTCCCAGGGCCCTTCCCTGCTGCCTGCACCCACTCCACGTGCATGTGGAGAGCCAGGGCCCCTGGGCCCACTGCCCAGAGCCCGGGAGGCCAGGCCTCTGGGGCAAGTGGAGCCCCTGGGCCCTGGGGGGCAGTGAAAGGGGAAGTGGGTGGGGAAGTCGAATCTCAGGCCTCCGGCCTCCCTGCTTGGCCTTTGCAGCAGAACCAGCTCAGAAAAGTGGCCGTTAACAGGGACCCGCAGCGGAGGGACGCATCAGTCCCTCAATCTCCTCTAAAGCTTGCTCTTTGATTAAGGAACACTGAGTGGCTTTGGCGAGGGCGACAATGACAGCCCAGAGCCTCCCTCTGCCTCCTGATGGCCACTTAGGTGTCTTTGATGACCTCTCTTTGAAGGGCCCTGGTCAGGTGGGTGGAGGTAGGGACTGGCTAGGGGGAGCTGAGCACCCCCACATCGTACTGACTGGGCATTGCCAAGATCTGGGGGGAGCCTGGGAGCAAGGCACACATGCCGCTGTCTCCACCTTGTCTATACCTGAGGATAAGATAAGGATTTTTAACTTCGAGTTTGGCACTCTTGCCAGTTAGAGGGGACGTAGGGCCCTGGGATTTTGCTCAGTTGATAGAATCTGCTGTGCACTCTCTGAGGCCCTGGGTTCCATCCCCAGCACCGCAAGTATGGGAGAAGGACCTGGCAGCCCACTCCCGAAATGATCAGCCATTGAAAACCCTATGAAATGCGGGGAGGCACTGACATAGTGCCGGCCACAGCACAGTGTTGACGAGTGTTCCATTCTGTTGCACACAGGGTTTCTAAGAGTCTGACCCACCACAAGGGCCGTGGAGGACTCCTGTGGTGCTAGGGGTTAACCCTGTCGTTGCTGGATTATGGGAAGGGGGTTTGGCAGGGGACCAGGGTGGCTGCAACTAAGCAATGAGAACAGGAGAATTTTAACATTTTAACATTCAGCACCCTTCTCCCCCGTCTAAGCCTTAGCCAGCATCACAGTCCCTGGGTCTCGCTGGTCCCTGGAAAGGTGATATGTCTGGACCTCTGAGGAGGGGCCATCTCTGTTCCAGGCCTGGCTGTGCACCTGTGTATGCCTATGGGGCTGTGAGTCTGTGGGGGCAGGGGTTGTCCACATGGGCAAATCACCTGACTTCTCTGTGCCTCAGTTTACCCAACTGTAAAACAGAGCAGCAATCATACCTCCCTCTTGCTGGTGGTGTGGGGACCGAATAAGAGAATGCATGGGAAGCGCTCAGCACAGGGCCGGGCATGTCATAAGTCCTGGTCATGTGCTGGCTTTCATTATTCCAGACATGGATATCCATGAGGCCTACAGCCGTAGCCCTGTGGCATTCTATCCTGCCAGATCTCGGGAGCTAAGCAGGGTTGGCCTGGTTAGTACCTGGATGGGAGACCGCCTGGGAACACCAGGTGCTGTAGGCTTGGGAGAAGGACCCGGCAACCCACTCCCAAAAGTCAATCCACCATTGAAAACCCTATGAACAGCAGAGAAGCACTGACAATAATGTTTCTCCTGTTGTACACAGGGTCGCTATGAGTCGGATACCGACTTGATGGCACCTAACAACAACACATCCATGAGCATTGGGGTTTGTGGGGTGCCAGTGTGGGCATGTGCGTGCTCTCTGTGGGTTATCTGCTGTATATGTCTACCGCATGTCTTCCCAGGAGGAAGCCCCCTGCAGCCTGTATGCATGCTTGCATACTCGGAGAGTCTGACGAGTTACCTTTCCCATCATCTTTTCCCACTTTCCTTTCTCCTTCCACCTTTCCAGCAGCCAATGGCATTGAATTGTCACCAAGGGAGCCAGCATAGCTCCTTCGCTCCTGCAGGGGCGCGAAAGGGGAGCCAAACAACAGCATCAATCCAGGCACCAAGGGCAGAAGCCCAGAGGCCGTCTTCCTCCCCTGGCTGGACCACGATCTGTCCCTCTGGGCACTTTTACCCTGTACCCAACTGGAAGGAACGGGAAGCTCCCAAATGTGGGAGCAGAGTAGAGTGGCCCCAACTTAAAGGCAGCCTTCCTCCCTTTGGTACGGCCAGGTGGGGGGACCCAGGCCTCGGCCTCTGTTTACCCACAAAGGTCCACCCACTGAACAAACCGCGGAGGCCTGATTGTAAATCAGCAGCCGGTGTGATTTAGAGGACTCTGTTTATTTGCTCAGCTAAGCTTTTGGCAAGGTAAATGCAGAAGCTGCAGAAATCGCTTTGAAACAGCCGCAGGGTTCAAACGCCCTTCCGTCTTCCATAAAGGATCCTCACGATTATATGGACTAGATTAGTGTCTCTGTTACATAAAGCCATTTTCGTGCCTGCTCGGAGCTCTGAGACTGGGCAGCCCTTTTGTCGCTCTGTCCCCCAGCACCTGGTAATTGAAAAATTCCCTTTAAAAGTGTGTCAGGTGGAAAGAGCTCCTAATTTACTAAGTGGAGGGGCCTTTGTTTGGGAGATGGGTGCTTTGTTCTGAGCCCCTTTTAATCTTGTTTTTGCACAATGGGCTCACAGAAAGCATGACCAGACGATGGTGGAGATGGATGCAGAGGGTGCTGGGGAGGCAGGGAGGGCAGGGCCTGAGGCCACTAGTTTTCCTCCATCTGCTTCTCCCGTCCTTCTCGCACTGCCCTTTCTTGTCTGGTCTCCTTCCTCTCTCTGGCTTCTAGAAGCTGGGGGCAGGTGCAAGCCCTGGGGCAAACTCCGCGGCTTTGTAGGAGGTTCCCCCTCCCGCTTTTGCTAATCAGAGCACAGCTCCCTTTTAAACTGCGTCTGTGCGTGGAAACCCGTGGGCCAGATCTTGGGTCGGGGGTGCCTTCTCGGCCGGTTGCCGTGTTTGAAGCTAGCTGAGGTCTCTGGCTCCAGAGGCAAATGCCATCTGGTGCCTGATGGGACCGTTTTGGTTGGAGGGACATCCACAGTCCTGGGGCACCGAGGGGCATCTGTTGTCTGAGGTCCTCTGCTGTGCTGGCGTTGGGCTCCTAGGAGGAGGAGGAGGAAGGCGCTGCCGTGTTGTTGAGGGGCTTGTGTTTTGCCTCTAGCAGGGAGCTGCCCCTTGGCCTGAGGTCCTGGTGGTGCTGTCAGACGGGCGGCTCCCGGAGTGGAGTTTCTCCCCGGCTCGGCGATCGCCCACGCCACGACCGCTGCAGGATCTTGCCTCGCTGGGCTGTGCGTGGTGTAAAAAGACCCATTGGTTCTGAAGTCCTGTGACCTATGAGTTCAAAGTGTGGTAGCCATGGGACAAAGGGTCTTCTCGCCTTGGAGTCCATGGGCAATGTTAACGTGAGACCCAAGACCGTGGTGTGGTTCAGAAGGGTTCTGAACGCCATAAGTGGGAGGAGGAGCCCGTGACAGGCAAAGTGACGTGGAAAGGATCAGGAGACAGAGAGACAGCGCTCCTGGGAAAGCCATCATTGGTCTGTTTCCAGGTGGCGGGCGCCCGTCCACAGGATCATCTTGACAAGTGTCCTGTGGGCAGGAGGTTCCCGAGCTTCCCAGGGCAGGGCGGCAGCTTGCTGAGCCACATCCCGGCCTGACTGCCACAGACTCCCCGGCTTCTCCTCAAGACCTCACTTGTAGCCGGGCGTGGTGGCGCACGCCTGTTATCCCAGCGGTTTGGGAGGTGGACGCAGGAGGATCACAAATTCGAGACCAGAGGCAGTCTGCGTAACTTAGCGAGACCCTGTCTCAAAAAGTAAAAGAATGGGCTGGGGGTGCAGCTCAGTGGTCCAGCACTTGCAGAGCCTGCAGGTGCGAGGCCCTGGGTTCAACCCCCAGGACCACACACACACACAAAAGACCCCACTTGTGGCTGGGAGGCCAGAGTAGGGGGCTAATAGCAGCCGAGAGCCCTGTAGTTCCCCCGAGGTCGGGAGGTGCATTTGGGCACATTGGCTGCACTTGGGATAGACCCCAGGTGACAGCCTTTGCTGCTTTGCAGGACACTTCCCTTTGCAGAGGGCAGGAGCCGGGGAAGGGCTCCCCTTTGTGAGTCAGCCTTTGCACACATCTCCTCTCTTACCCCCAAGATGACTGGGCAGTAACCTGATTCCCGCTACACGTGGCCTGTGTAAACCGGTCAGAAGCGGCAAAGGACCGGCCCAGGGCCCACAGCTGGGCAGTGGTGGTGCTAGGTTTTCAGCGCACGGATGTGGGAAAAGCTGGGGCTGTGAGAGCCACAGGACCCTGAGCGTCCAGGAAAGCCTCTGCCCACCCCGCTCCTGGGGTCTCCTTGTCTCTGTGGCGCAGGCCCTGGGCAGCACAGGACCAGCTCCAGCGCCCTGGGTTGCAACCCTGCCTCGCACTCCAACCAGCTGAGTGACAGACATGCCATTCGCTCCCTCTCTGAACTTCTCTTCCCTCGACTACAAAGGAGGAGTGGCAGCCCATGCTCTGTGAGAGTGTGATGGGGCTCTGTGGTCACCTGCCCGCTGACTTCTGCCTTGCCCTGCTGGCAGGAGAAATAATCACCTTTCTCCTC
>VMDO01020218.1:8530-38094 GCA_007922755.1 Pedetes capensis | reverse complement strand
AAAAAAAAAAAAAAAAAAGAAAAAGGCCAAATTACATGTCAAAAGAGACACTGGACCTTGCTCTGGAATGTCGAGGAGCTAAAGCAAAAGGAAGACATGATGAAGTTAAGGAACTAAACAGAAGATTTCAGAAGGCAGCTTGAGAAAACAAAAAAAAATATTTTAATAACATGTGCAAGGAGCTGGAGGCAGAAAATCAAAAGGGAAGAATGCGCTCTGTGTTTCTCAAGCTTAAGGAAGTGAAGAAGAAATTCAAGCCTCAAGTGGCAGTTGTGAAAGATTCTACAGGGAAAATATGAAGCGATGCAGGAAATATCAAAAGAAGATGGAAGCAATTCACAGAGTCATTATACAAAAAAGAATTGGTAGATGACCAACCATTCCAAGAGGTTGCATATGAAGAGGAACCAATGGTATTGAAGGAAGAAGTGGAAACCACCTTGAAAGAACTGGCAAAACACAAGGCTCCAGGAATTGATGGGATACCAATAGAGATGTTTCAACAAACAGATGCATCACTGGAGGTGTTAACATGTTTATCCCAACAGAATTGGAAAACAGCTACCTGGCCAACTGACTGGAAGAGACCCATATTTGTGCCTATTCCCAAAAAAGGGGATCCAACTGAATGTGGAAACTATCAAACAATATCATTAATATCACACACAAGCAAAATTTTACTAAAGATCATTTGAAAGTGACTGCAGCAATATATAGACAGGGAATTACCAGAAAATCAAGTGGGATTCAGAAGAGGGTGGGAAGCAGGGACATCATTGCTGATGCCAGGTGGATATTAGCCAAAAGTACAGAATATCAGAAAGATGTCTATCTATGTTTTATTGACTATGCAAAGGCATTTGACTGTGTGGATCATAATAAATTATGGATAGCACTTTGCAAAATGGGAATACCAGAGCACCTAATTGTACTAATGAGAAATCTGTATGTGAACCAGGAGGCAATTGTTCGAATAGAACAAGGAAACACTGCATGGTTTAAAGTTGAGAAAGGTGTGCATCAAGGCTGTATACTTTCACCCTATCTCCTCAATTTATATGCTGAGCAAATAATCCAAGAAGCTGGACAATATGAGGAAGAACGCAGCATCAGGATTGGAGGAAGACTCATGAACAACCTGCATTATGCAGATGACACAACCCTGCTTGCTGAAAGTGAAGAGGATTTAAAACATTTACTGATGAAGATCAAAGATCATAGCCTTCAGTATGGGTTGCAACAAAACATCAACAAAAAAAAATTCCCACATGTCTGGGTCAATACTCAACTTCACAGTAAATGGAGAAAAGACTGAGGTTGTCCAAGATTTTGCTTGGCTTGGCTCTATAATCAACACCCATGGAAACAGCAGGCAAGAAATCAAAAGACGCATTGCTCTAGGAAAAGCTGTGGCAAAAGATCTCTCTAAAGTATTGAAAAGCAAAGATGTCACATTGAAGACAAAGGTGCATCTGACTCATGCCATGGTATTTTCAGTCACATCATATGGTTGTGAAAGCTGGACATTGAACAAGGGAGACAAGAGAAGAATTGATGCTTTTGAATTATGGTGCCAGAGACGTGTATTGAATATACCATGGACTGCCAAAAGAACCAATAGATCTGTCCTAGAAAAAGTGCAAGCAGAGTGCTCCTTGGAAGCAAGGATAGCCAGACTGTGTCTTACATATTTTGGACATGTAGTCAGGAGAGATCAATCCCTAGAGAGAGACATCATGTTTGGGAGAGTGGCAGGTCAACACAAAAGAGGAAAACTCTCCACCAGATGGATTGACACAGTGCCTGCAACAATGGGCTTAAACTTAAATAAGGTCGTGTGCCTGGCACAGAATCGGGAAGTGTTTCGTTCTGCTGTACATAGAGTCTCTATGAATCAGACTCAACTACATGGTACCTAACAACAACAACAACAACATGATCAAGTGAGATTTATCCCAGGAATGCAAGGATGTCCCAACATATGTAAATCAATAAATACATCACATCAACCAAACAAAGAAAAAAATTATTGGATATTTTAATAGAGCAGAAAATTAAATATCCCTTCATGATAAAAACTGAATGAAGTAGATATAGAAGGAATATACCTCAACATAGTATTTAACAAACCCATCACTACAACTATACAAAACAAGTAAAAGCAATAAAGTAAGCTTTTCTTCTGGGATCTGGAATAAACAAGAATGCCTACTTTCATCACTCTTATTCCACACAGTAAGTACTAGAAGTCTTCTAAAGAGAAATTAGGCAAGAGAAAGAAATAAAAAGTATTTAACTAGGAAAAGAGGACATCAAATCATCATTGTTTGCTGATGATATGGTTCTATGTATAGAACAACATAGAGATTCTACTAGAAGAAAGTAGAACTGATAAACTAAGTCAATAAAGTTGAAGGATACAAAACCAGTGTACAAAAAAGTAGCAATTTTGTATACCAATAATAAACTTGCTAAGAAAGAAATCATGAAAGCAATCCCATTCACAATAGCTATAAAAAAAATCTAGAAATAGAGCTGGGTGCGGTGGCACTTGCCTGTAATCCCAAAGACTCGGGAGGCGGAGGCAGGAGGATCACAAGTTCGAGACTAGAGGCAGTCTGGGTAATTTAGCAAGACCCTGTCTCAAAAAAGTAAAAAAATGGACTGGAGGTGCAGCTCAGTGGTACAGCACTTACAAAGCATGCAAGTCCGAGGCTCTGGGTTCAACACTCAGTACCAAAAAAGAAAAAATAGATAATGACCAATGCAGAATGAATTTCAATAAACTTGGATCTAAAATTTCAGGCAATAAGTACACCAAAGAGTTAAACTACCTAAAGTCCTTCTGTTGTTTGGAAATAGGTAAAGATATTGCTTAACTTTAAACTTTGTTATTTCTGCATGTTAAAAAAGTATGAAGGTACCAATATGTATATATCCACTATTTTGTTGATACACATTTAGGTTGTTTCTACTTTGAAGTTAGTATGAATAACATTATATTGCTACAAATATTCTTGTGCATGTCTCTGGATAAACATACAACAATATATTGCAGTGTGAATAGCCATTTACAACAACATGGATTAATTTCAGAAGAAAGAATGTATATTCTATGAACTCATTTTTAAAAAGATGCCAAAACTAGCAAAATCAGTTTCTTGGTTAGGAGTCAAAATAATGGTTATGTTCGGGAAGAGGAAATGGTTAATGACAGGGAGGAGGATATTAGGGGACTCTGGAGTGCAAGTAATATTCCATTTTTGGACTTGGATGGTAGTTACTGTTACATGGCTGTATTTATTTTATTATAATTTATATAGTTATTTAATGATGTATTTTTCTGTATGGTTGTTATGTGTCTATAAAAATGTTTGTTTTTAATGTAAAGTTATCATCAAAATAATATATAAACTGTTTAACTTTGAAATCCAGTGGAAGGGCAAAAAGAATTTAAAAAATGATTAAACCACACAAAACAGAAAAGAAGAAATAAAAAGAATAATAAAAGACAAAATAGTATAGCAGAAATAGCTCAAGTAGCTCAAGAATCACAGAAATGTGAATGGATTACATATCTACTGAAAGACAGAAAGTGATTAAATTGGTTTTTAGAAACTAGTTGAACGCTATAAGGGATACAGTTAAGACACAAAGAATGCCTCAAAATGAAGGATGAAATATATTTTAGTTTTCTTCACTGCTATAACAAATTACCATAAACTTGGGGGCTTAAAACAAAACAAATTTATCGTATTACAATTCTGTAGCTTAGAAGTCCAACATGGGTCTCACTAAGCTACAATCAAGGTATTAGCAAGCCTTCATTTCTTTCTTGGGGTTCCTTGCCTTTTCTACTTTTTGAGGGTGCCCACATCCCATGGATTATGACCCTACTCCTCTTCCCACTTTGGAAGACAGCAAGTTGATCTGAGCACCATGGCACAATCCCAGTGACTCAGGAGGCAGAGGCAGGAAGACTGCAAGTTCAAGGCCAGAGGTAGCCTGCCTAACTTAGTGAGACCTTGTTTCAAAATAAAAAGTGAAAATGAGCTGAGGGTGCAGCTCAGTAGTAGATCATTTGCAAAGCACACATGAGGTCTGGGTCAATTCCCATTATTAAAAAAAAAGAAAGAAAGAAAGAAAAAGAAAAGAAAAAGAAAAAGAAAGAAAAAAAGAAAAAAAAAAGCAGCAACTTGCATTGAGTCCTCCCAGGATCACATAATTCTGAACTTACCTCTGTCATTGCAACTCTTTTCCTGACTCTTCTGCCTTGCCCCTCTGCTCTTCAAGGTCCTATGTTTACATTACCCAGATAATCTTCCTAGTTCAAGGTCATATAATTAGCAACTTTCATTCTGTATTCTACCTTAATTTCCTTTTGCAGTGTAACACATCACAGGTTTTGGGGATTAGGATGTGGACATCTTTGGGAAATCATTATTCTGCTTACCACCGATAAACTGGCAAACAGTCACCAAGGAAAGCTGGTATAGTAATAATAATCACTGCCAAAATAGTACTTAACTCAAAATATCATCATAGGGAAAAGGGAAAAACTATAAAGTGACAAAAGCTACCAAGAAAATACATAATGTGACTATCTATTAAGAATTAAATCCAAGCTTTTGGACAAAAGTATGCATCCACCAGTCCAACATTCTTACCAATAAACACCTTTGAAGAACACAAACCAATAGAAGCTTCTACTTGAACCCCCTGTGTGAGTGCTGGTAAATTGCTTTCCCCAAATGAGAATAATAATTATGACCTAGACCACAGGGCTGTAATAAAAAATACTTCAGAATTGAGGTACACTGCAGCTATCATATAAACGTTAAATAAAAATAGTATTTCCTGGGTCCTTACTGGAGTTGGGCAAACCCAGATGCATATTGTACTTTTCACATATTTCAAAATATTTTCAAATGTTCAAAAAAAAAAACCTCAATTAGCTAGACCCAGTGGCACACCTCTGTAATCCCAGCAACTTGGGAAGTAAAGGCAAGAATATCGAAAGTTCGAGGTCAGAGGCAGCCTGCATAACTTTGGGAGATTCTGTCTCAAAACACAAAAATAAAAAAGGAGTTGGGAGTGCAACTCAGTAGTACAATGCTTGCAAAGTATACACAAGGCCCTGAGCTCAACTCCCGAGTACTACAAAATAAATAAACAAGTAAATAAATAAAAAATAAAAAAACCAAAATCCTCAAGTACATTTTGCCAAGTACTTTTTTCCATTAATTATTCAATCCATTTGTATTTCAAGAGAAATTCAGTCCACATGTTTCTAGTTCATTTAGTACTAACTCATCAAAATACTATTTCAGTCCTATTTTCTGTCCAAAAGGTTTTTCAAGCCCATTTTTCCACTTTTTTCCCCTTAGAAACAGCAAAGGTAAAACCTAGTAAACTACGAAAAGGTTTACTAGACACTGCATCTAGAATTCACTGAGTTTGAAAAGATTTGTGCCTATTCACCCTGGTATTGTCGCTTCCCTGGGCTTCTCCCAGGCGTCCTTGCCTCTTTTCCTTTGACCAGGTTCTGCTTTGCTCACATTGTCCCCTGCAGAGGTCAGGTTGTCTGGTGTTTTCTTTTCCCTTTTTTTTTTTTTTTTTCTGTAGTACTAGGGGTTGAACCCAGGGTCTCACACTTGCATGGTATGCAAGCGCCACACCACTGAGCCGTACCTCCAATCCATTTTTTTTTTTTTTTTTTTACTCTTTGAGGCAGGGTCTTGCTAAATTCCTCAGACTGCCTCTGGTCTCAAACTTGCGATCCTCCTGCCTCTGCCTCCCCAATCACTGAGATTACAGGCGTGGGCCACCACACCCAGATTGAGTTCAGGTTTTCTATCACTGAGGCCCACAAGTGTGCAGATACCGTCAGCCTCTCTGCAGACCTTCTCAGGCTGGGACCAGGGAAATAATGGGTTTCTATGAAAACCGTATGAATAGCAGAGAAGCACTAACAATAGTGTTTTGCCTGTTGTATGTAGGGTCACTATGAGTCGGACACCAACTTGACAACACCTAACAACAACATCTCCTCCCAAACTTTTCTCCAGGAATCTGTGGCGAGCCTTAAAAACAGATACATTTTTAAAATTTTGACCTTATTAAGTGTGTACTCTGTATGTGTGTGTGATATTGTATGTGTGGTTAATGTTGTCTTAACTCAAGAGTGCCTGGAGGGTAAGGAACTTCACAGTGTGTTCATTGTGAGTGTTCCAAAACTAGCAAGAGCTGTGTTCAACAATGAGTTCCCATATTACTTATGGAATAATCTTGCCAGAAAGGTTTAACCTGAATCAAATCAAAAGGAAATTGTGGAACACTCTACAAGACAACTTGTCTAAACTTTTCAAAAATGTTGATGTCATGAAAGAAAAGCTACCAGGGAATTCTAAGTGAAAGGAAATTAAAGATGCCAAACAACTAAATGCCATATGTTATACTTGATTGCATTCTGGATTTTGGAAAAGCAGCTATAAAAGGTATTCTTGAGATAACTGGAGAAATTTTAAAATGTTACATTTCTTAGGTATAATAAGGATATTATGATGATATAAAAGCATGTCATTTACTTAGAAGTTAAGAGTTTAAAGTATTTAGAGGGGAAATGTCATAATGTCTATAATTTTCAAACTGTTTTATTCTATGTTGCCAAGTATAATATACATAAATGTTAGTTATATTAGTTACAAGTGGTTTACAAAATATACTGTGTACATTTGTAAGTACATATACACATATACACATTTGCATATATGTAAAGAGAGAGTAAATGTGGCAAGATGTTAACAATTGGCAAGTCTATATATACCTACTCATATATATGCACATCATAACTACACACAGAGAGAGAGAGAGAGAGAGAGAGAGAGAGAGAGAGAGAGCATGTTTGTAAAAGATTCTTCCCTGCAAATTTGTAAAATCCATCTCAAATCAGTTTACTCTAAAAAACATATTTACATCTTTGATGTTGACTATTTCACCACATGCATTGTAATATGCATAAATTTTAGTTATTGATTAGGTGACAAATGAACATTGTTGCTGTGTATACAACCTAGCTAGCTAGCTAGGTGCTGTTGAGTCGAGTCGGACTCATAGCGACCCTCATAGGGTTTTCAATGGCTGACTGTTTTGGGATTACCTTGGGGGTGGGTTGCCACGTCCTTCTCCCATTTTGTGGTGCTGGGAATCAAATTCAGGACCTCAGAGACTGCAGAGCAGCACTCTACCAACTGAGCTAAATCCCAGCCCGTGTATACAACCAAAAGTTATAAAACACATGTCTCTATGGTTAGCACAGGGGTGAGCTTTTCAAAGTCTAAGAACAACCTGCAAATGTATATACATAGATATATTTTTCCTGGTAGAGTATGCATGTTGTTTATCATCTCATAGCAACCCTCACAGGGGTTTCAATGGCTGATTGTTTCAGCATTGCTTCAGGAGTGGATTGCCATGTCCTTCTCCCATGTTTTGCAGTGCTGGGGATGGAGCTCAGGTCCTTAGAGAGTATGGAGCAGCACTCTACCAACTGAGCTAAACCTAGAGTATGCATAGTTTTCATCAAGTGTACAAAGGAAACTAAATGATTTTCAAACTACCTTAAGAAATACGTAATTGAATATTTTTTATTATGAGTAATCTCAGACAAATCTCTACTTTGTCATTGCTAGTAATGCTGGCAGCACTTTGTGAGAAGAAATTCACAGTCACTACCAGAAGTCCTTGGGTAAAGTGAAGCCCTTTCACCAGTTACACATGTGAGGTGTCAACACGTGGAGAGTCAGCTCCGTGGGAAGCTCAGCACATTGGTATGATATTTAAATGATCATTTTAGGAACCAGAAAATCGGAAAGAAAGATAGTGAAAACCTAGCCGACTGGCTAAGCAGCAACTGAGCTTGTGCATTTTAAAGATTGCAGCATGCAGCCCCCCAGAGTATGAAAGGAGAACTGACTGTGTCTTCTAATTAGAACAGAATGAACCTCAGAAACACGACTTTTGTTTTGGAAGGGGATTTGATACATCACTGGTTTATGGGACACGATTGTACACCAGGTGGTCCTAGTTAGGTGAGAGATTTTATGTAAAAATAATCCTTCTTTGACTTTATTCAGTACAATAAAACCACTAAGACGTTTTCCCATATGAAGTATTTCTACAGGCACATTCAAAATGTTAATCCCACTTTTTTATATGCATTTTTCATGACTCTTAAGAAGTTTACCAGGTTGGGAAATTTGCAAAAACTAGTCCCTTGACAAAGTCATGGGACGCTTTTTACCACAACAGGTTTGTTTTGTTTTCAAGTGAGCCCAAAGTACTTTTATAACATCCCCGAATACAGACGTCACAAATAGGATCAAATATTGTTATCCTAACCTTGCAAATGAAGGCAAGGGTCTCCCAGTGACTCTTAAAGGCTATCGAATTCGGAGTTAGTATTGCACCTACATATTGGAGTGAGCAATCCAGAATTTTAAGCACGCTGAAAATTCTTTGCATAAATTTCTAATAATAAAACCAGTAATGGGCAATTTCATTCTTTAAATACAAAATAACATAAAAGGTATTATTTACATAGGGAGTAATGAATATATGTATAATATAATACTTGATATTTCAGGCAATCTTCCGATGCTCTGAGCAATTGTGCAGCATCCACCATTGTCAGGAAAGATTTATGCTTCTGCAGCATGGCATAGTGAAAAGAACTTAGATTTGAATTTTGAAGCCACTATTATTATTTATGTGACCTTGAGAAAAGTTATTTAGTCTCTTTGAGCTTTATCAGTTTCCTCCTCTGTAAAGTGCACAGCACTATGGCCTCAATATATTTTTTTGAAGGCTAACTGAGACATCTTTTGATTATTCTCATTTAATTAGCTTACTCAATTAATCCTTTCCCCAACATGCTTCATGGTAGAGCTTATCTGCATATTCTGCCCATTTAAAATAGAAATGCACACTCTCTTCTCTGTTTCAAGTGTCCATTATTCACATGAGTACCTACAGGTATTTGAGGCACACCAAAAAGAATGAAACTACAGCTTTAGTCCATGTCCTATACCACATTAGTAAAAGTGTCAGGAAGTAGTACATATGATTAATGCTGCTGAAATAGGCAGGAAATTATTCAGGTGGATTCAATCAACCCAGCCAAACATATAGGTAGCTTATTAAAATTTAGACAAAAGTCTACAGGCACTTAATACATAATGATGACTCTAGACCTAAATTAAGAGGGCTCCCTACCCCCACACGCCCCAGTCCTTACAACTCACTGCCTGGAAGCAGCCACTCTTCTTACAGCTAGAGTTATTGACCTGTTTCCTGCTTTTCAGTTGTTTTTTTTTTTTTTTTCTTTGAAAGCAAGACATGTGACCTCTTCTAAGCCCCTAACCCAAGCCCTTGCTCAAACACTGTGCAATTGAACTTGCCCTTGGCACTCTCTTTTACCAAAGCAAAGGCAACATGAAATCGATGTGCTACTTATTTTCAACTACACACTCCGACCTGTGCATTCTTCCACACTGAGTTTGAAGAAAAAGAGGCATAATATGGATTTAATGGTGCTGCAAATGATAGTCTTCTAGACAGATTTTGTTCTTGGTTCACTGGGGGCGTGTCAGTATTTAAAGAAATCCTTTGAGATATGAGAGGGAAAATGTTTCTCAAATTCAAACATGTTGTTCTTATCATTGCAGCAAAGGAATGGCCTTTTCCCTGCCTCCGGATCACTTCACTAGGTTTAGGAGAGACAGGCCTTCCTGACTAACACAGCCTGCCATTCCCTTAGTTACCACAAAATGATTCACTCTTTTCAAAGCCAGCCTAGAAAGGCAGTTTCACATGGCAGTAAATGCTTTATCTAGTCCCAGTTCTGCAATGTAATAGAAATAAGGCCCTAATAATCATAAAACAACCAATCTGTATGAAGTTTTTTTCCCATTCAAAAAATAAAAGATAACATTTGTGGCATATAGGTCATTTGAGAAGCTAGAAGATTGAAGATTTTAATTAGGAAATTAAATACAAGAATAACAACAGTATTAGTTGATACATCAATTCTATATTTTGTAATTGTGAGGGTTGGTCATACATAGTCTAAAGCTGTGGAAAGTGAGATACCCAGGATTCTAGGTTCAGTCCTTACATTTAGCAACTAGTTGCTCCAGGGCAAGTGATTAAACTTCCCTTGTTGTTGTTGTTGTTGTTGTTGTTAGTTAGTTAGTTAGGGGCCTTCCACTCTTAACGACCCTCATAGGGTTTTCAATGGCTGATTGTTTCGTCATTGCCCTGGGAGTGGATTGCCACATCCTTCTCCCATTTTTGCAGTGCTGGGAATCAAACCCAAGACCTTAGAGACTGCAGAGCAGTGCTCTACCAACTGAACTGAATCCCAGCCCACTGAACCTCCCTAGGTGCTCATTTTTTCTGATCAGTAAAATAAGAGTATCAGACTAGATCAGCATATCCCAAAGTACGGCCCTTAGAGTAGCCTAAAATCTGCTTCCTAAAACAAAATTTTTTTTTGAGGTGCTGTGGGACTGAACCCAGGGTCTTGAGCATACTTTTACAAGTGCTTTACCATTGAACTGCACCCGTAACCCCTTTCTTATTGTTAGTCTTGAGACAGGGCTTGTTAAATTATGCAGGCTCCCTCTGGCCTCAAATTTTATACACTACTGCCTCCACCTCCCAAGTGCCTAGGATGACAGGCATGTGCCACTTACTCTGGCCCTGAAAACAGTCTTTATTTTACAAATTTATATTGTGAACGTCAAAAATGAGTATTTATTGTTCAGCATGTTCCAGAATTATTTTCCAACAAAATTATTTGCTGAACAAGAAGGAAAAAATGTAATTAACTGGCAGCATCCCTTTATCTGTACTACAGTGAGGCTTTTAAACTGGGTTTATTGAAGCATTGTTTAGTTGCCAAATACTGTGAAAGCAGAAAATGGACCATTTCAGAGACTGCATTAGTTATTTTCTCCTCAGTTAATAGCAATTGCTCTTCCTCCAAGCTTCCATTTGGCTTTGGAAGATCTCCCTGAGTCATTCACCAATTGTCTCTGTTAAAAATAGTACCCTGTCATGTGGGAGACATCACCAGCAGCAAGCATGACCTGATTTAACATTGTACACTTGTCCCATAAGTTTCTCGTAGATGTCTTTGAAAAGCCTATGAGACCTTAAAATCAATCTTTGTAACACTGATAATGAGTTATTTTCAAGTAAGGCAGGTAAGGCATTTCAGAAAAAAAGTAAATAAATAAACATGAAAAACACTCCTGATATAAGCCTATAAAAAAAATAATGAAGAGAGGAAATCAGGTTAACTGGGAAAATTCTTCTTAATTGTTTCATTTTATTTTGAAATATGGAAGGAATTTGCATAACAAAAATCAAATGCCATTCTTTAATAAAATGGTGCCGTAGTCGCTAAGGGATGGAGGGAGGGATGTTATATTCTACTGGCATATCTAGATGCTTGCCTCAGTTTTACTGCTAGCTCTTTGGATGACCATGGGCCAATCAGCTACTTCAGTGTGTATTTGTGTGTGTGTTTTAATTATTTTAAATTTTTAAAGTTTAAAGTATCACAAATTTAACTCACACCTATAGTATAAAAAAGAGTCATTCATAATTCCCCCAGATGAACACAGGAGTTATGTTTGTGCATGTCCCGCAAGTCTTTTTAAAACATGCTTGTTATTTACACAGTTGTAATACTGATATGTTTACAGCTATACCACCCTGGCATCTAATCTTGTCAGGTATCGGAAGCTAAGCAAGGTTGGGCCTGCTTAGTACTTGGATGGGAGCCAGCCTGGTAATACTAGGTGCTGTAGGTTTGGGAGAAGGACCCTGCAGCCCATTGAAAACCCTATAAATAGCTGAGAAGCACTGACAATAGTGCCAGGTATGGCACAGTATCAAGTAGTGTTTTGTCTGTTGTATATAGAGTTGTTGTGAATCAGACTCGACTCGACGGCACCTAACAACAGCAAAAATAATACTGATATCTGTAAAATTTTTCATTTAATATTTTTTTCACATTTTATCTTATTTTATTTTCAGTATTTCCTAAGCTCTTCCCTGTGCTAGTACCCAGACTTCACAGCTATCATTTTTAAGGGCAGTGTAAAATGTCTATCAATTAAGCTGAGCACAGTGACACATGCCTGTAATACCAGCAACTCAGAAGGTAGAGGCAAAAGGAGCACAAGTTCAAGGCCAGAGGCAGCCTGCATAATTTAGCAAGACCTTGACTCATGACAAAAATAAAATAAAATAAACTATAAAATGTTATCCACTTACATACTTGATATTCCCTTATTGTAGGAATTTTAGGTATTTAAAATTTATAAACTACTCTGTAATTAGCATCTTGGTGTGTTTCCTTTTTTCATGCTTTGGACAAGTTTTAGGACATATCTCAAAGGCACAAAATCACTACATCAAATGAACTCTTCAGCAATCTTGATGTAAAATACAAAACTCCCCTCCAAAATGGCACCTTATGGTGACTCTGCCACAGTGTTAATAACCTTAGTTTTATACATTTTTTTTTTTACTTAAAAGTATCTTTGTTTTCACTTGCATTTCTTTGATCACTAACAAGAATATACTAACTTTGGGAATTAGGTCCTAACCCTCTCATTATAAAACCAAAGTTGTTGGATAATGCCTGTATTCTTCTTAACAGTATTTTAATAATTTGCAACTTGGTAAACCTAATGCTCTGCCCCTCAGGTCAAAGTCAGGCCTCAAGTTACAAGGCAATCAATCAAGAAAAGCTCTAAGCTTGGCTTCCAGCTCTGCCCCCTGCTAGAACAGAAGTAGAAATTGTTCTTCTTTTCAAAAATTGCCTGGGTTCACAGCTAGGCATTATGCCACTATGATTTTCCTAAGTTTGGTATTTCTCTGTGCTCTTATTATGACATTTCAGTTCTTTGTACTAAGAATTCATGAACACCTATTTTGGGCCAGATAATGTGATAAGATTAAAAATGAATAAAATGCAGGCTTTTTCAGCAAGTTTAAAATCTAGCATAATGTCTCTCAAACTAATCATGTAATCATCTAAGGAACTTTCAGAAAATAACAGTTTCTTGACCTCATCTTAGACCTATAAAATCAGAATTTTTAGTCTTTCATGTTTCTTACAAGCCACACTGATGGACAGCCAGGCTTAGGATCCAATGCCAGAGAGTCTGCTTTTTGATGTTGTTCTCAGGACAAGGAAGTTACGAAGCAAGAAAATAAAGAGACAGTTATCTGACAGAGGATTTATAAAAGAAAGAAGGAGGAAATTTGGAGGAATAATTGATCTTGTTTGAATAAAGAGAAAATTGAACAAAACCTATTGTTATCTTCAGTAAGACCCTTTCAAGCCAAAAGTGATTCTTTTTTTTTTTCTTTCTTTCTTTCTTTCTTTCTTTTTCTTTCTTTCTTTCTTCTTCTTCTTTTTTTTTAATAGGATGTCTCTTTATAGTCCAAGCTGGCCTGGAACTTGCTATATAGACCAGACTGGCCTCAAACTCCCACAATCCTTCTACCTCAGCCTTCCAAGCACTAGGATTATTGGCGCCACCATGCTCAGCTCAAAAGCAGTACCTTTTATTCTGTTATAATAGAAAGAGCCTTGGATTTACTTTTTGCATGGGCAGTTGAAATCATGTCTCTATACTTTTTGCCTCCAGCCATACTATAACTTTCATGCCACTAGAGACATAGATGGGTTCCCCATTATCAACCAAATAAACTCTCATCTTCTTAACCTGGCAATCTAGGTTTTTCAACAGCTTTTCCCTTTTTATCTGATGATGACCAAATCAATTGGATTACAAATGGATAAGTTTTGCTTGGAAGGCCACCTGTGTACCTTCTGTTCCAGCCCCCAAAGTCTCAATACATGAAGATGCCCAGAATTCTCTCATTCTATTCCAAACCATTGACATGCCCATCCTTACCAACCAGAACACCCTCTTTCCACATCTAGTGCAGCACAAATCTCACATCTCTCCAAAGCATTAGATCA
The DNA here is from genome assembly GCA_007922755.1 of Pedetes capensis. Taxonomy (NCBI): domain Eukaryota; kingdom Metazoa; phylum Chordata; class Mammalia; order Rodentia; family Pedetidae; genus Pedetes; species Pedetes capensis. The sequence goes on along the minus strand of VMDO01020218.1, from coordinate 24,026 downwards.
TCCAAAGTACTTCTGTATCATACTGCCCTCCCATTTTATCTACCTTTGTTAGCTACCCTTTATTGAGTATTTCGTCTGTGCTATGTACTCAACTACAAGTTTTATAGCACTATTTCACAGACACACCATAAATTAAGTATGTCCATTTTTCACATAGGGGAAATAAAACTCAGAGAGATTAACTGCATCTCATAAGTTCTTCCAACTGGTAAGGGACAGAGCATGGAATCAAACTCAAATCTAACAACAAAACCTGCACTATAATAATATCTCCCCTTTGCCACCTCAATTCTCTAAGACTTCCCATTGTTCTTTACTTATTTGAGAATCATAACATCCCACATTATGTTACAGCTAATAAAAAATGAATTGGGATCCTTCTCTGGGTTATTTCTAGGGAACAGGGATACTAACAGGTGATTAGTGCCTCATATTCCCTACACTGGTTAAGTTTTGCATTTTGGTAAGTTCTTAGTGAAAATGCATAAAAATAAAGTGAATATAGTTATAGTCCCACAATGACCTTTTGCTAGGAAATATACTAATTAACTACTTCTGTATCAAATCTCATTTTTACATATCTTGTTTACTAGCTCAGAGATTCTTTGTATATTTGTCCTTAAAATATAACAAAGCCAAAAGGCAAAGTCTGAGACCAGAGTCAGCTTGCATGCGGTTGTTCGTCTTATCCCTCAACACCAGCATTATAAAATGTCCCATGGGATTAGCACTTAAAATGTCATGCATTTAAAGGACTCTAATAATTTTATTAAAGAGTCTTTGGCTAAGATATCACATATATTATGATTAATAAATAGGAAAATAACTATAAAAACTGTGGTGAATAGTATCCACCATGAAAACTGGGATGAGATTTTACAAAGTTCTGTTCTCTCTTCCAAATGTAAAAACCCCTGTCTCATCTTCAGCAGGTCTAATGTGCCACTAATGGTGCCATACAAAAGAATCCCAGGGCATTTCAGAGTCATCTTACTGGCAAAGTGGCTGCTTCACATTCTCTCAAACACAATGCTGGGAAATGTTTTCAGAATTTTGTTTAAGACCTAAGTCTTAAACATTATTTTGCTTTTGTAAGAAAATGACAAAGAAGGTTTATGTAAGAAAAAAAAAATCTAACTTAAAAACCAAGAGAATTTCATCAGCCCAGGGCTGCTCACAGAGTGAATAATGTTCAGCCCAAGAATGGGTTAAGCCTGAGTCACTCTCCTCCCACCTCTTCTCTCAGCCTCCCAGATACCATACAGCTGTTGAAAAGTATCTGTCAACAAAACTATTACTGTCTTTCCTGGGATCAACACTATGTCCTGGACCCTCAAGGTCAGCAGAGCTGCCTTCAGAGCAAGGAGAGACGAAAAGCAATGAGCTCACAAAGACCAGTGAAATCCAAGCGGCATTGGCAGGTGGAGGGCCTTCCTCAACCACTACAAATTCTAAAGGGAAAGGTAGGGCTCAAAGGGTAGAGGCTGCTTGACAGGTTAAGGACATACTTCCCCACCCTAAAAATCCTTTTCTGGAATAACCTACGTTCTCAGTCTCCCTTTCTTCCTTCTTGCTCCACCTTGTGCTTCCACCCATAGTCAGGAAAAAGAGTAGTTGCTAGGGTTAAATGATCAGATGTAATGTCATCAAAGTGTTGTCTAATGGCTAAAAAATAGTTGTCCTGTGTTCTGTACTGTCTTAAGCCTTTTCTATAAACCATCTTCACATACACATGCACACAACACCACAAACAAACAACAACAACAAAGTCCTGTGGGTAGATTCAGGAATTTTATAAAGAGGAAAACAGTTAAAAGAGGCTAAGGAAGTTGCTCAGAGTTTATGAACTAATAGACTGTGGAGTCAAAACTTGAACCAAATTCTGACTCCTAAATTCATGCATTTAATGAATATATTTCCATCTTTCTTTCATTCTCATCCGGTGTGAGAGGATGGGTGTCCTGGAGAGGGTTTAACATAGGCAACCCCAATCTCCTAAGCGGTCGCAGGTATAGGTAGCCATCCAGAGAGGACTCTCAAAGTAATGGCAGATTATGGATGGGATGTAAATTGTTTGATCTTTCCGAAAGGCAATCTCTCAATAGTCATCAAAATCTTCAAAAATAGGACACTCCTTGACTCAACAATAAATAAAAATAATAACAATATTCACAAAACTTTAGCTAGAGGTAGCCATTGTTGCTGTTTAAAACAGGAGTTCCCAAACCCTGGGCCACAGACTAGTATGACTATGAAGAACCAAACCACTGAGCAGGAGATGAGCAGCAGGTGATTGAACGAACCTCATCTGCATTTACAGCTGCCTCACATCCTTGCATTACTGCCTGAACTCCACCTCTGGTTCATGAAAAAATTGTCTTTCATGAACCCGGTCCCCAGTGCCAGAAACGTTGGGGACCACTGGTTTAAAATAACAAAAATCAGAAGGGGAAGTCCTGCTACTAAAAATTAAGATGTGGCTAAATAAAGTATGGAATACTTTACAATACTATAACCCATTAGAAACAAAGTTTTGGGAAAAGTAGATTGACATTGAAAAATATTCTATGATTAAAAGTTTACAAATAAGTATGAATTTATTTCAGTGTGTATATTTTATTCATATTCCACATTATACACTACGCCAACAATAAATATGGGTAGATTTAAAATTTATGATTATAGGATCAGAAGATCTCAGAGTTGGGAGGGCATTCAGTCCATAAGTGCCCATCCCACTATCCCTGACAGGGTAATTCCCAGCGCCTGATCATATTCCTACTGTTAGAAAGCCCATTAACACCCCTTTGCCCACTTCTAAGGAAAGTTTTCAAGCATGTATAGTTTACAAAATCTTCTGTCTACACAGAACAGACTAATTTCAATTGGCTTTCATAGAAGAAGGTGGGAGCAAATTTGATCCCTAAAAATGATTAACTGCTAAGAAGCCATTTCTTCCATGACTTTTCTTCTATAACTTTCTCTTCAAAGGAAAGGTATTGCATATATTCAAATTTGATTTTGTTGCTAAGTGCCATGGAGACATAGTAACCCTATCTACAACAGAATGAAACACTACCTGACACTGTGCCATACAGATGATCTCTTATATGTTTGAGTTCTGTTACATCCAGTATGTTTCTTTTCTTTTTGAGTTGTGCCACATCAGCAAAAGGAGGTCCTAGGGGCTTTACTCCATTCCTGTCATTAATATTGACTTTACTTTGAGAAGGTGACTTTTCTCCAGTCATTTCTTGAATGCCTTCCAGTGTGGGCGCTCATTTTCCAGCACTATATTGGACAGTGCTTCTCTGCTCTTCATAGAATTTTCAATGGCTACTTGTTTTGGAAGTGGGCTGCAGGGTCCTTCTCCCTAGTTTGTCTTAGTCAGGAAGCTCAGCTGAAACCTGTCCACCAAGGGAGGCCCTGCTGGTATCTGAAATATCGGTGGCATAGCTTTCAGCATTACAGTAATACACAGCCCCCACAGCACCATAGCTGACAAACACATGGGGGATGTATTCAACTAGGTAAAGCTAATTAACTTGAGTTTCTCCAATCACCAGAAGTAACAGTTCTAACTTCTATACTCATTGTCTGAATCTGTAACTAGCTCTGATAATTGCCTCTGAAAGGCTGGATTTGTTTCTTTTAGCAGTACTTTTGGAAAATTCTTCCAATGAAATCCATACCTCAAGAAAAAAAGAAGTCAGAAAACAAAAAACAATGCTTTATTAATGGAACACTAAGAGCTGAACTAATTCATCAAGGTATGGTAGAATATTCTTGAGGGTTTTTTTAAACTTTTGTTCTCACTCTACATTCTAAGTATCACCAATATCTGTAACAGACCTCTTACCAAAGATCAAGAGATTATTCCAAAATGTACATCTGTGTGATAAAACAGAGAATTATTTATTTTGGAGTGGCAAATTAGACATGGAATGAGTGTGTGTTGGGGTGGAGGTATTGGTTCATGTAATTTATTAGTTCACCCACTCATTTGTCTGTCTATTCATGCACCAAACATTCAAGTAGTTGCTAAGCAATAGGGCACAAGACCAACATTCCTCACTTCAGGCAGTTTCCAGTCCAGCATAAGTATTTACAATGACAAAGTTCTGAAAGACAGACTTGTATCAGTAGAAGAAAGGTAGGTGTGATTATTCCAGAAGGAGAAAAGAGTATATAGCCACCCGACGTAATGAGTTCAGATGTGATTTATTAGCCAGGGTTTCACGTGTAAGAAATGTAGTCTCCAGTATGATGATGAGAGAGTTGGTCATTTGAGAAATAGAGCCCAATGGAAGGTCATTGGGGGTGCTGCCCTCAGAAGAGACTAACATAGTTCTCCAGTTAGTCCTCAAGAGAAAGATGATATATAAAAACAAGACTTGTCCATCCTCAGCCTCTCAGCTTCCTGTGTCCCTATGTAGTCTTGCCCTATCATACGTCCCCCAAACATGATAATATCCACCATATGATGAAGCCAAGGGGGCCCTCACCAGAGGTCAAGTCATTAAGGCCACCTGATCTTGGACTTTCAGCTTCAAAACTGAGGGCTTAATAATCCTTTTTTCATCACACATTACTCAGCCTTGGGTATTTTGCTACAGCAATGGAAAATGAACTAATAAAAGTTGTATGTTGATGTTAGGTGACATAGAGTCAGGTCTCACTCAAAGAGACCCTATGAACCACAGGACAAAACATTCTCTGACACTGTGCCATGCCCAGCACTGTTATCAGTGCTTGTCTGTTATTCACAGAGTTTTCAAGGGCAGATTGTTTCAGGAGTGTATTGCCAAGTCCTTCTCCCTAGCCTACAGCACCTGGTATTCCTAGGCAGTCTCCCATCCAAGGACTAACCACATGGACCCTGTTTAGCTTCTGAAATCAGGCAGGATCAGATGTTAGGGTGCTTATGACTACAGAAAAGTTGTATAGCCAGGAGAAATTGTTTCTATGAGAGAAAGGCTATCCAGCTAAGCAAAGATCAGATCATAAACAATCTTTTAATTCAAGATTGAAGTCTGAGTTTATGCTCAAAGTCATTGGAAGTCACTGGCAAAACAGTATAGCATAAGGATTAAGGGTCTTAATCTTGGAATCAACACCTGGGTTTGAAAACTATCTCTGTCCTTAGTATTGCCCTGCACAATACAAAATTGCAATAGTTGGCCAAACTGTACTTACAACGATGGCAATTTCATATGGCTCAAGCAAATAATAAAAAAGTGAAAGCATTGTTTTTTTTCTCTGTGAACTAGTCACCTGAAGTCTGGTAAGATCCCATTCATTATTGGCAGGAAGTGAAAGAGCCCATCTGAAGGTGACCAAAAGGGCCAGGCATGTCTGCTGACTCCCGTCAGAAGATGATACCTGCCTCAGCTGGTAACCCAAGGCAGGCCATGCCTATGCTTAGCATGAGAGGTGAATTCAGCTCAGCTTTCCGGCAGTGTCCTCAGAATGTACCTCCCCTGCAATGCCTGTCCCTGTTTCTCCTGTCCCTGTTTTTGGTCAGAAAACATACAACTCAGCAAGGCCTGCTACTTATGTTACTCATCCCCCAGCTATCTGATCCTACCAGAGGAATTCCTAGCAGACAAGGTCTCATGAGGAATTTCTAGCAGACAAGATCCCATGCACAGTCCGCTGGCTGCTCTTTTTCTTTCTCTTGTTCATTCACTCCCTTTCTTTGGCTCAGGAATCCAGCTCATCGGGTAAGGCATGGATGAGCTTTCTGAATTGTGTTTATTTGTTGGCACTCTGGTGTGAAAGCACTCCCCGTCAACTGCATATTAATCTTGTCAGCAGTCTGTATCTATTTTCCTCTGCCTCCTTCCCCTGGCCTAATTTATGGCTTGCCTTTCCCTTGCTTCCTATTGTCACAATGACAGAGAGTGCTCCGTTTGGGTTTCTAGGCCTCAGCCAGACCGGTCCTTTCAAGTGGAGCTGCCGAGTGATGCAAAATCCTGCCATTGGCAAGACAGGGCCAAATTTAGACCAGGTCTTCTCTAGTTGATTCTATGCCACCCAGCCAAGGATTTGTTGATGTCCTATAGCTTGCTACATGCTATGCCTAGGGCTACCTTCAAGTAGAAGAACAAGGCAGCCTAGCCCCATCTTCCAGCAGAGAAAGTACGTGGAAGAAATAGTAAATAAAACAGCCAGAATGTGTGTTTTAATTACTGAGCCACAAGTATTAATAGCACAGACTGGAATTCAGGAAAAAAAACATCAAAAAAGACTGCAAATCCCAATTCTGGGACTTTCATATGTGTGACTATTTGTGTGCCCATTTGTAATGAACATGTTAATAATCCTTCTGTAAACTTGTTTCTCCCGTCTCTATAGTCAGTCAAATAATATCCACTCTAGAGTTGTTAGGTAAACTACAAAACACAGAGTATCTTATATAATGTGCTTGGCAAATATTAAGCACTCAATTTATGTGATATATTTTTGTGTATTATTATTTAAAAGGACATGGAAAGGAACAGGAAGGGGAAGGAAAACAAATTCATGACACTGTAAATTGATGTAATTAGGAAAGATTTCTTAATAATGTTGTTTCTGAAGCCCTGCCAATTAATATTGAGCCTTTTGTTAATAATGGGTTTCTCCTATAATTAGTCCCCTGACAACAGACTGTGTGTTTGAAATCTTGATAAAGCCTGAAGCTGGGCAGCCTTATTCTGTCACTGACTCTGGAGTTAGACTGTTGTTGTTGTTGTTGTTGTTGTTGTTGTTGTTGTTGTTTGTTGTTGTTGTTGTTGTTGTTGTTGTTGTTGTTGCTGTTAGGCTAGGGCTCAAATATTTGGTGTTTCTAAATCCTCAGGTGCTGTCTTCAAGGACTATGTATCCTGAACTGGGATGTTTTTATGACTTCAGGTGGATAGAATGAGTCTGTGCCTGATTCCATGCTTCTCTTATCATCTAGGTCAACCTGTGGCCATTTTTCTAGTCATCTTCTAGGATACATGTCATAGTCAGAGTCCTGAATTAGCCTCAGCCCAAAATACTGTGAGTGCCTGGGTTATATTGCAAAAAAGAATAGATCGAGTGATAAAACTTCACCATACAATTGCTCCTCGAATGCCCAAGCCCCTTCCCCTTCCAGAAAAACTAATGTTCCATTTCCCCCAAGTAGCAAATCAAAGTTGTGGTATATGACTCTTTTGTGGAATTTCCCTTTACCTCAGTGCTTTGGGAAATTCTCATTAGTCTATAGGAATTCAAATAGTCCTTAAATCTGATCATCCTGAATTTAAAAAGTAAAAAGCAGTCCCAGTAACTTCTCTGTTATACTGATGTGGAAGGCAGATAGAGAATGAGACAGCTAAGCTTGGCAGGTGGGGCTGGGATTAGCTCAGTTGGTAGTGCTGCTCTGCAGTCTCTGAGTTCCCAGGTTCAATTCCCAGCAAAAATGAAAGAAGGACATGGCAATCCACTCCTGAGGCAATCCCGAAACAGTCAGCCATTGAAAACCCTAAGAGGGTTACTATGAGTCAGACTCGAACGCACCTACCAACCAAGTGTGGCAGAGCTGGCCTCCCTCTAAGGCCTTTCACAGATTGTTGTGACCTGGCTAATGCTGACTCATTCTTCAAGTCTTAGCCTAGAAGTATCTTATTGAGGAAGTTTTTTCTGACCTTCAAATCTGGCCCCCTGGGTACCCTCTGCTTTCCCGCATCAGAGTAATTATGACACTTCATGTTAATTCTTGTTTGTCTGTTTCCCCAGCACACTAAACTCAGTGATTCATCATCCACTGCTGATTCCCAGCATAGTGCCTGACTTGAGGTGAATATTTATTAAAGAAAGGAAGGAGGAGGAAGAATGATGCAGCATTACTGGACACACAGTGATCTGATCTACATGAGAACATTCAGCCACTTTGTCAAGTGTTGGACCTGGAATGTTAATGCCAAGTGCAAGCTCCCTTGTGACAAAGAAGCGCCAGAATCAAAGGATCTGATCATGAGCTGCACTGAGTGTAAAGTGAGGGACTATTGAAGTCGTTTGCTTACGGTACCTTTAGAATAAATCTCAGGTCGCTCCTAGCTTGCATAGAAGCTTTTCTGTCATGCTGAGAATAGAAACTCATTCTGATTTCTAGTCAAGATTTGAGTCTTCCGAATTATAATTTTTTTTCAGTCCATTTTCCATTCGTGGTTAGGACTTCCCTTTGACAAGGTAATTATGAGAACTAAGATATATTATTTTGGGGATGCTGTGGGAGAAACATTTGTAGTTCCAGGAAATTGGTATGATTTAAAAAAAAGAAAAAGCACTCAAATTAAAAAGCAAACTGTTCAAAGCAGTATAGTAAGATCCCTCTCTCTCTACACCCTCTCTTACACACAAACACACACACACACACACACACACACACACAGAGGTTAGCAAATTAGAGCTGAAAGGCATCACAAAAAGGAAATAGACATCTAGTTCCAAACTTAATAATTTTAAGTCTCTGGGAAAGTTATTTGATCACACTGTGTCTCAATTTCACTATAAAATTGGGATAATGATGCCTAACTGATAGGATTACTAAGAAGATTAAAAATGATATCTGTAAACATCTCACGCATAGTTGGCTTTCCATAAAAATCAATGATGATGATGATGATGGTAATGAGGATGATGCCTCTGACATTCACAGAAGAGAAGCAGGAGTGATCAGTTCCTTGGCAAACCAAGCCCATTATAGCCTACAGGGAAACCCTGAGCTGAGGGATGAGGTAAATGAAAGCCCTGGATTCCTGGGATAGTAACGTGCGAACACCATGGAGACATCTGACTACATGACTTAGCACTGATTTATGCAACTTGCAAAATGTCCAGAACCCAAGGGCCTTCTCCAATTCAAGGCATACCTGGCTGACAGTGCTGGCAGAAGCTTCTCTGCACAGAGGCACTTCAGAAAGCAAATCAGTCCTGGTTTCATACAGGGTATTTTAGACATTCCTAGGGGTCCCAGTTCCCATCAAAGACTTTCATCAGCTCCAATTCATTCACCTGTGTATTAAAAACTGCTGGCTTTTACCATCATACCTTAGCAATTCTACACCCAGCAATTCTTTTTCCTTTAAACTCTTCACTCCAGGGATTCTTGGCCTGTGTAAGGCTCAAGTCACAAAGGCAATCTCTTCGCTCTCCTCTCAGCTGTTATCTCTGGAGTCCTCAGATGGGCACAGCATGTTTCAAGATCTCTCCCAATTTCTTATGCATTCCAGGAGTAACCTGTCAGGCACAGTTGATTTTAATTTATCATATTGCACATATTATCTATGTAAATATTTACAGGGTCGAAATCAGAGTATATGTATAAATTTTAATTCTGCTTTTTTGTTTAATATAGTAAATGTATGGTACATTTGAAATTTTTTGATAAATTTTAGGGGAGCAAAATATTTACTCTCATAAAAGATCAAAATCAACTCAAAATTTCTCTACTATTGCATATCTAGGTTGCCATCACCATCTCTCTGTGCTTTCTTTTTTTTTTCCTCTCTAATGTATTCAATAGCACCTAACAACAGCAATAACAATATATTTAACAAGATGCTAACTTTATCTGGAAAAAGGTAAAGACAGTGAATACATAACCAGTGTTTGAGAATCAATCTCTGGTAAAATCATTGGGACTCTCTTGCTTCTAGTTTTAGTAGACAAGTTCTGAAACAGTGTATTTTGTGGACTTCTGAGCTCAGGAAACAAGCCTAAGGAATGGAAAGAAAGCTGTGCCATGCAGCATGTATTTCTGTCTGGGAGTCATATGAGGAAACTCAAGTTTCTTATCTCCAGGTGAGAGCTTTCAGACAATGACCTTTCACCAGTGATTCCAGACCTCACCCTAAACACTAAATAGATCTGTCCTTTAGAAACCACATCCCATTCCCACTCTGACCTCTCTGTATTTTATCCTGTACTATTCTTATCTGTCTAGAACACCCTTCTCCCTCTCCTCTCTCTCCATGCAATTCCTGGAATCTGTTTCTGTTTCTGTTTCTTTAGTTCTCACCAAGATCCTGCTTTTTTTGAGATCTTATTAAAGGCAAAAAAATCAAAATTTTATACTTAATTGTCCAATGCAGTCTTCATTTAGGATTATTTTGCCCCTCTTCCTAGATCATAAGCACGTTGAGGTAAAGAGGCTCACCATAACTTCTTATGTAATCCCCATGGTATGATATGTGTGGAGACTCAACAGGGTGAAAGAACCAAGGCTCCTGATGGGTCTGAAGGTGTACAAGACCAAGTGCATGTTAATCCAGAGACATACAAATGGGAAAACAATTTCCAGAAGATAATGAAGTGTAGACGGAAGAGGAGAGGCAGGAGCCAAGGAAGAAGCAAATTCCAACCTTTGGAGGCAGTGAGACAGGGGAGGGGTCAGTAACTGAGCAGCAGCTGCTGTTGGGTGGATTTGCCAACAGGTATCAGGAAATAGAAGCAATATACCATGATTCTGTGTGGCCATTGCCAACAAGAGAAAAGATCAGGATTTCAGGTACAGGAGACCTGGTCAATTTCAGGTGCAGGAGACAGGTGCAAGAGACCTGAGCAGCATGAGGCAAAGGTGTAATGCACTCCAGACACTGCCTAAGTGTCCAGTGTTTACTTGGAGTGTGATTAAGCAGCACCTTTTATACTAGACGCTAAAAGTCCCTTTCCTCTATTTAATGCTGGAACAGAGAACTACTAAAGCAAGTTCTAGTCACCCTTTCTTTCAAATCAGAATTTGACTCAAGTATGGAATAGGGTTCCATCTATAGATAAATCCAAAGCAGGAAATATTGTTACACTTAGAAAATTTTCATGGTGGAGGAGGCAGGCCTCCCATTACTGCTAAGCCTATGTTAGGAGCCCCATAGGTTAAGTATTACCTAATTATGAAAAAAAGAGTTTGGGTGTTTTTTAGTTTTTTTCTCTTTTATTTTGTTTGGTAGTTGTGGTCATTGCTTAGATGTTGAAGCTTTTCAATGACAGAGGGGACAGTTAACAGGGAGGCTAGAATGGGGTAATTGTGGGAAGGTCAAGAAGAAATCCTTAAGAAGGGCTAAAACTACTGTCTGCAATCACCTTCCTGCTGAGAACTCTAGAAACCACAGCAAATTAGGGACCGCACACAGGACTATGGCAGGTTGTATTTGAAACCTCAAGAGATTCTAACCCTCTGAACAAGGACCCCAAATTAACATTGGCATTAACTTGCTTAAGACCATTCAAAGGCCAATCTCAAGCTCCTGGCCTTCAGCTCAGGGTTTCCAAGATGACAAAATAAGGCCTGTGGAATAAATGCACATGTGTAAGCATCCGGCAGGAAGGGATTTTTCAAGGAAGATGACTGATTTGATAAAAGCTGAAAGTTTTGAATGCCCTGAATCTACCTCCCTCTTATAAAAATAGGGAGTTATTTCATGAAGTGAAGAAATGGCCTGCCCCTTTAAAATAATTAAACAAATAATTTGAGCAAGTCTGAGTCATTTGGTATGACTTACTGCCATTGGGAAACTCCACATCAAGCACTGTACTAGAGCCTGAAAACAACAGAGTCATTTAAAAATCATTCCTTGCATTCAACTCAGGTCAAAGGAGGATAAAGATCAGAGTATTCAGGGCTGAGGTTTCAGAACATGATGTGATTATGAGGGTGTTCACTCTGGCCAGTACAGCTTTCCCACTGGCATTGGGCATTATGAAACTCCCTGCCCCTGGCATGTGGAACCTTTGCCACATTGAGGGATTGGTGGGGACATCCCTACAGCATGACCTATTTCTCTGTGTTCTCATAAACATACAGCATGGAGTTCAGCAGAGCCTTTCCATCAAGAGAAGGAAAACCTTCTCCAATGCCCCACCTCACAAGGGCTGCAAGGATTTGAATAAGGAAAAGCCCAAGGTCTAGTGCGTGGTTTAGAAGAGACTTGTGTCAAATTAGGGTGGTTGTATGTTGTATCCCAGATCTCTCTCTCTGCTGGGGGGAGAGAGAGACAATAACAGAAAAAAAAAAGTCAAGCCTGCTAATCCCACCCAGAACAGCCCAGGACTACCTTGGGCTGGGGACACACGCTCTGCCTGCAGAGATGCAGATGGGTGCATTTTGTTAATCCTCATCACTACGTGTCAGGGATAACTGATCTATGACTAAAAATAGTGTGAGGACAGCAGTACCAGCCCATATGAGGCTGACCTGAGGACACAGTGGAAAACTTGACAACAGCACAGTAGAACTGTGCTGGCCCCGGGCCACAGCCTCAAGGGCGGGAGGTCAGGTTCATCTGCTGGAGAAGCATGATTGACAGCTTGCCTCCCACGTTTGAGTTCCAGTGGTGGTAATTTTCTAGCACTACTGGGCACCTTCTGGACGAAGGACAATGTGGTAAGAACTGGAGATATAATGGTACAAGATATAGTTTTTCCTGGGTAAAGCTTCCAGTACAATGACATTTGAGAGACTCATGTGAAATAAAATAAAAACAAGCCTGCATCGCTTCCCTGCCTTCTGTCTGAAGCTTCATCCCTTGCACTCATATCATGAACGGGGAAGGAAATCTAGCTGTAAGACCAGTAGTCCACTCCCCTTCTTGGCCCTGGTGTGGTTCTTTGGAAGAGAAGGATTAGGATGGAGTGGCAGAAAGAAGCCTCAAGATCATATTTACTTATTTCTTTAAATTATTTACATGTACTTAGTATTACAAAACATTTTTTCGTAATGCTTTCTGTATCCTAAGGAAAGGTCTACCACCAAACACTAACTTTTAAAATTATAGAGCCATTGAATTTCAGTGTCTCACCCCTACATAGTTATCACGTGTCTACTATGTGGCAGATACTGTGCAAAGAACTTCTAAAAGATTGCCTTAAACACCTGTTAGAGTGATCTTGCCCAATGTGCACTTAATACAAGAATAGTTCTGAAGAAACCTGCAAGACATTCCAAAGAGAGGGCACCATACTGCATGCCATTAGAATAGTAATTGGTAGCCAGAACAGTCTCTTAGAGACTTTCCTTATCACTTTCAGAGTTCCAGTCATTATTAACCAGGACCAAAGCATTCATTTTACTTCTTTGAGTATATAAAGCTGGACTCAAGAAAAGCATTCAATGGACCTTTCATCTTCCTCACTAGCCTTTGGCTGTAGGTTTCATGTTGTTGTTGGATCCAACTCCTAGAGACCCAATGTACAACAGAATGAAACACCTGCCAACACTTTGCCATGCACATGGCCTGTTTGTGTTGAGCCCATTGTTGCAATCATTATGTTTTTTTCTCATTTTGGGCCATGCCACATCACAAAAGGAGGTCCCAGGGGCTCTACTCAATTCTGATCATTAAGGTTAACACTACTTTGTGGAGGCAACTCTTCCCCAGTCATTTCTTGAATGGCTTCCAGACTGGAGGGCTCACTTTCCTGCACTATATTGGAAAATACTTCTCTGCTATTCACAGGGTTTTCAGTGGCTAATTGTTTCAGGGAGGTTCTAGGATTTAGCTCTGTTGGTAGAGTGCTGCACTAGGTTCTCTGAGGACCTGGGTTCTATCCTCAGCACTACAAAAATGAGAGAAAGATGTGGCAATCCACGCCCGAAGCAACCCCGAAACAATCAGCAATTGAAAACTCTATGAGGGTCTCTATGAGTCAGACCCTACTGGATGGCACCTAACAACAACAACAACAACAACAACAACAACAATTGTATCAGAAGTGGGCTACCATGTTCTTTTGCCTAGTCTGTCTTAGTCTGGAACCTCAACTGAAACCTGTCCACCATGGGTGGCCCTGCTGGTATCTAAAATACCAGTGGCATAGCTTTCAGTACCACAGCAACACGCAAGCCCCCACAGCATGACAAGCTGACAGATATGTGTGGGGTAGGTCTCATAGTGTACCTAAAAGCTTACTTAAATTCAAATTCAATCAGATGAAAAATGACAGTCACCAGTCAAATATGAGGGACGAATTACAATAAAGAACATGACTCCACTTTTTTTGTTGTTGTTTGACTATTAAGACCTTTTAAGCAGAACCTACTTTTCCCTTGGTGTTCCACATCTGGGAAAGCAGAAAAGAAACCCTTTTCCTTGGCACCAGTAGGAGGGTCAATCCAGGCCTGCCCCTGTCCAAATGCAGGGACTCTTGTCTGAGTCCCATCCCATAATCATCTTACCTGTGGTTGTTGTTGTTGTTGTTGTTGTTAGGTGCTATTGAGTCGGTATCCGACTCATAGCGACCCTCATAGGGTTTTCAATGGCTGACTGTTTTGGGACTGCCTTGGGAGTGGATTGCCAGGCCCTTCTCCCATTTTTGCAGTGCTGGGAATTGAACTCAGGACCTTACAGACTGCAGCGCAGTGCTCTACCAACTGAGCTAAATCCCAGCCCTACCTGTGGTAGTGTATTTATTTATTCAAAGCACCTTAAATAACTCCTGGCACATAGTAAGTGCTATATAAGTGTTAGTCATAATGTTTATTGTGATTATAGTCAGTGCTGATGAAGTCATAAAATGATTTACCTTCTTGACTTCCACTTTTCCCCAATGATGAATCCCTTATATTAGATATGGCTGTTCATTAATTTTTCTTATAGAGAGAAAATTCCTAAGTCCTTTGAGAAAGAGACTTAGCTCCATGTTTTCTACCTTGCTTGGTAGAGTTTTGCACAAGCACTCCCTCCAGTGGGGTTCCGTGGCTCTGTCCCATCAGAGCATTTGCCACAGTGTGGTGGGGTCTTTATGGACTTCTCTATGGAGAAAAGCAAAAGTAGCAAAGAGAAAATTTCACTTTTATGTATGCCGAAGATGAAAGCGTGTGTGTATGTGTGTGCATGCACCCATGCACACATATACATATGTGTGCACACATATTTTCTGATAAGAATATCAGGCAATTTTTAGCACATATTTATTAGACAAAGTAAGGAGATCCATCATGACATTTCCATGTACTTTGAGGATCTTCACACCCTCTTTGTTACCTCATCCTCCCCCTTTACCTTTTCCCATCTATATCCCTACAATTTTCTCTCTTAGTTTCAAGCCCTCTTTTCCCCCTAGCTGCCACAAATGCATGAAAATATGTGACAATTCTCTTTGTGAGCCTGGCTTATTTTACTTAAAGTGATAAGTTCCAGTTCTATCGATTTCCCTGAAAAGACATAATTTCATTCTTCTTTATGGCTGAATGAAATTCTATTGTGCATATATACCACAATTTCTTTATCCATTCATCTGCTAATGAGCACCTAGGCCAGTTCCATAATTTGGCTATTGTAAATAGTGCTGCAGTAAACACAGGTAGGCAGGTATCTCTGTAATAATCTCACTTTAATTTTTCTAGGTATATACTCAGGAGTGGTGTGGCTAGATCATATGTAAGTTCTATCTTCAGTCTTTTGTAGGGATTCCATACTGATCTCCATAGTGGCTCAACTAATTTACATTCCCACCAGCAGTGAGTAAGAGTTCCTTCCCCCCCCCCCCC